>JARQOD010003170.1:0-68121 GCA_033576555.1 Oophaga sylvatica | reverse complement strand
GCCCAGACCAGCGCCAGGAACTCCAACTTGAAGCTGCTATAGTTCTCTGGGTTTCTCTCGGTCAGCCGGAGCTTCCTGCTTGCATATGCAATGACTTTCAGGCCATTTTGCTTCTGACTGAGGACAGCTCCCAATCCTTCATTGCTGGCATCAGTATACAGCAGGAACGGCTGGCTGTAGTCAGGATAGGCTAAGATATCATCGCCTGTCAGGATCTCCTTCATCTCCTTGAATGCCTCAGCTTGTTCTTTACCCCAGTGGAATGGAGGATTTCTGCTCTTGAGGGCCTGTCCTACCAGAAGGTCCCGCAGAGGCGCTGCTTTCTTGGTGTAGTCCTTTACAAACCTCCGGTAGTAACCTGTCAGTCCCAGGAACTGGCGCACCTCCTTGAGATTCTTCGGCTCCGGCCATTTCTGGATGGCAGTGACCTTCTCGGGTCTGGAGCTACTCCTTCTGAGCTGACAATATGTCCCAAGTACTGTACCTTTTGTTTGAGCAGATGGCACTTTGAAGGCTTCAGTTTCATCCCATACTTGGACAGTGACTCAAATACCTCTGCCAGGTGCTTCAGATGATCCTCATACGTCTTGGAGTACACAATTACGTCATCCAGGTACAGCAACACGGTTTCAAAGTTGAGATGTCCCAGGCAACTCTCCATCACTCTCGGGGCATCCCGGGCACTGCTGAGTCCAAACGGCATCCTGTTAAACTCACAGAGTCCCATCGGGGTGGTGAAAGCCGTCTTCTCCCGATCCTCCTTAGCCACAGCTACTTGCCAGTACCCACTAGTGAGGTCAAGGGTGGAAAAGTAGTTAGCAGTTTTTAAGGCAGCTAAGGATTCCTCAATGCGTGGTAAAGGGTATGCATCTTTATGTGTAATGCGATTCACTTGTCTGTAATCTACACACATTCTCATGCTTCCATCCTTTTTCCTAACTAGGACTAGAGGTGCTGCCCAGGGACTACAACTATCCCTTATCACCCCTGCTTCCTTCATGTCACGCAACATCTCCTTAGCTTTCTGGTAGTGTGCTGGAGGTATAGGCCTGTACCGCTCTTTGATAGGAGGATGGCTGCCTGTAGGGATATGATGTTGTACTCCCTTAATGGTCCCAAAGTCAAGTGGGTGTTTGCTAAATACCTGTGCGTACTCCTGTACCACTCGTAGTACTCCTTGTTTCTGGTGGGCTGGAGTGGTGTCTGTCCCGACATGGAGCTGCTGACACCAATCCTCCACCTGGGTTGCTGGGTCATTATCCTCCGCTGGTTGGCGGGAGGCTAAGGACTCGGTCGTGAGAATGGAGTTGTTATCTACGGTATGTAATTTAGCAACAGTGGCATAACGTGGTAAATTTACTTCATCTTCTCCCCAGTTGAGAAGACGTACTGGTACCCTCCCATTTCGTACTTCTACTACCCCTCTAGCAGTCAAGAGTGTAGGTCTGTGCTCTGAACAATGGGGCTCTACTACTGCTTGGTAGTTCTGTCCTCTCAGACCTATTGCTGCTCTACACCATATAAGCATTTCACTCATTGGGGGTATCACAATGGGGTTCGGGTCTGTCACCCGTACTTTACCAATTTCACCATCTGTCAGCTTCGCTTGCTGCTGGCACATCAGGGCCTGGATCTCCCTCTGGATCACTCCCTTCTGCTTTGGCTTGGCAACTTCAGTGAGCTGTTGGAGCAAAAACACAACTTCTCCCAGACAGTTACTGATAATGTTTGTACCTAAAACCACATTTAAGCCATTTTCCTCATTTACAGTTTTTACTACTAAGAGTCCCTGGTCCTTCAGCTCCACTCTGCCCACCTTTACGTCCACGTTTTTGGCTCCGAGTATTTCAACAGGGAGACCATTAGAGGCGTACACAGCAAAGTCAGGGCTCGGGGGCTGGAGACTGTCCATGGACCAAAACTTATTATACAGGACATCAGGTATGATGGTCACCTGAGATCCAGTGTCTAGCAGGGCAGGGATTGCAATCCCGTCCAGGATGATGGACAGGTATGGTCTTCCTCCCACAAACCTGCGGTTCCAGTCTGAGGGGCCTGAAGAGTCTAGTCCTGGGTGTTGGCCCTCGGACCCAGGATCTGCTCGTTTAAAGGACACTGTCGGGCTAGATGACCTTCTCTGTTGCAATGGTAGCAGATGATCTCTCGGCGAGGATGGTGCTGATCAGGGGTCGCTCCTGGGGGTGGCGTTGTCCTCCTCCGGTGGGGCGACGTCCTCCTCCTCCTCCGGCTCATCCACGGGACATCCTCTGGGCAGTCAGCTAGCAGGATCTTTCCTCCTTCCTCCTTCCGTAGTTGCAGGGCACTCATTACAGTGGCCAGGGTTTTGGTCAACTGGCGCACTTCTGAGCGCAGACAGTACAACTCAGTAGGGGGCGCCACCTGCGTTTTGGCTTCCGCCACCAGCGGAAGGTGGATGGATGCTGCTGGCTTTAGAGTGGCTTCACCCGGGTGACACTGGGTTGCTACCTCGGGCTTCTCCAGGGGTCGCAGTCCTTTTATAGCCATATCTTTTAGGGCATCAAAGCGTCAGGATGATCCAAGGACCACCAGTGCACAGTTCTGCTTTCAGCTTGGGACCTCAGTCCCTGTACAAATTGTTCCTTCAACATTTTGTTTTCATTGAGGACACTTATGGGGTTGACCTGTTTGAGAGCTCGCAGGGCCCCCTGTAGTCAGCAGGCGTAGTCCCTAATACTGTCATCCGGTCTCTGGGAGCATTGGTAAAACCTCATCCGGAGATCTGTTTCAGTGCGGTCCTCAAAAATAGTCTGCAGCTTTAAGAAAATTGAAAGCACTGATTCCTGGTCTGCAGCTGTCCAAGTCTCTACTTCCCTCTCTGCAGCACCAGTCAATTGTCCTACTACCACTGCAGCTCTTTGTTTCTCTGTCATAGTGTCATGGGTGTATCGCCACGAGGATCGTCGCGATTACACACTCTGACTTCTCACAGCTGAGTTGCTGTTTCTTTGTGTTTGGTAATGAGGGAGTTAATTTTACCTAGCTCTTTGCTAAGACTAGGTCCAGCCTCGCCCGGCTGCTTTTGATTATGTTCTAATTAGATTCCTTCATATACCTGCCAGTCTGCTTGTTAGATGCCGGTGAAAGCATTCATGTAGTCTAGCAGACTGGATCGGTTCTGAGAATATTTAAGCTAAGAGTTCCTTAGTTGTTTTTACTCTTACAGCTTATAGTTTATCTCTGAGACCTTAGGTGTTCCTACTGTGTGTGAGTGTTGTATGTAAGACTTTATTTACTTTATTTCTTGTCTGTCTTGTATGTCTTTCTGTTCATTAACCGTTACCTGTTCATTCCCTTTGGTGGTAATCAGGGTCCTTCTTAGGACTAGATTACAGTTGGCAGGGATTGATAGGAGACAGGGTTTACGCTGGTGGCCTGGACCTCTGTACCTTTAACAGTACCTCCAGGTAGAGGGATTAGTTAGGACCCCAGTGTAGGGTCAGCATAGACCCCGGTCACCCTCTAGCCGGAGACAGCGTATAACGATTCCGTATTGACCCACTGGACATTCTGTCAGGTAATTCTATGTTATCATATATCTATGCGCATGTTATATAGTATGTTGCCCATTTGATATAGATTACTTACATCACATATATATATATCTGCTATACAGCGTGACATTTTCACCGGCCCATACTAAAGATTCTCCCCAGCTGTCATGGATCCAGTAGCCCAGCTGGCCCGGCAGTTGCAGGGGTTGTCCATGGAGTTTGCAGACATTAAGTCCAAGGTTTTGTCCCCCCGGAGCAAACCAGATCTGAACCTAAGGTTGCTCTCCCGGACAGGTTCACTGGTGGGCGGGACAAATTTTTTACTTTCCGGGAGGCATGTAAATTGTACTTTCGGCTGCGGCCTCGGTCATCTGGGAGTGAAGAGCAGAGGGTGGGAATTGTTATCTCACTCTTACAAGGGGACCCTCAAGCTTGGGCGTTCTCCATTCCTCCAGGCTCCCCAGATCTCCAGTCAGTGGATCGATTTTTTACTGCCCTGGGTCTGGTATATGATGATCCGGATCGAGTTTCCCTTGCTGAAGCAAAGTTACGTAAAATACGGCAAGGAAATCGTCCAGCGGAGGAATATTCTTCTGAGTTCCGTAGATGGGCAACAGATACTCAGTGGAATGACCCAGCTCTTAGGAGCCAGTTTTGTCAAGGGTTGTCTGACAAATTAAAGGATGTGTTGGCTCAGTATGATTCTCCTCCATCACTGGAGGCTGCTATGGCCCTCGCTATTCGCATTGATAGACGAATTCGGGGAAGACGCGAGGTAACTCCGCCTCCCGTGATGACTCCACCTACTACTAAAGTCCCTTATACTGAGGTTCCCCTGGTCTGTTCTGAGGAACCCATGCAGTTGGGAGGGACATCTTTTTGTAGGAGGGAATCGGCGGTGCACCGCAAGACTAGAAGGTGTTTCTTTTGCGGGAGAGAGGGGACATTTTGTTGGGGGGTGTCCATCCCGGGCCTCTTTGAGCAAAGGAGTTAACCTGGGAGTGTGTCAGTATTCCGGGTTTTCTAGGTAACTTTGTCAATGATTTTGCCCTTTGTTAAAATGGAGTTTGCTGTTTTCTGTGCCCTACTTCCTGTTTGTTTGTTTAAAACCCGGCTCAGGTGCTGGCTTCACTGCTGGAATATTCTGCTTCCGTTTCCCTGCAACCCAGCTGCTTTGTTCCTCACAGATCTTTTGTGTATTTACCAGGAAAGTGCATAACCTTATCTTCAGGTGTTTCTCAGCCACAGCAGTTTCTACCCATGGCTCTGGACATTCTCTGCATACGTAAGTTGCACATACTGTGTTATCACTAAACTGTTGACTTGGGAATTTAACCCTTGGTTCACTCCATCTGATAAGAACTGTGTTTCTGAACTGTTGCTGTTTAACCCTTCGTGCATTACCTCTGGTGAGAGCTGTTGGAACTGTTACTGGAACCTTACTGACATATGAACTTGTTGTTGGACTTCACTGAATTAAGCCACAACTGAGATTAACTTGTTCCTGGACCTCCCTGTGTTTTCTGCATACCTGGATCTGACTCTTCACACACCAGCAGTGTGTAAATCCAGCCACGTTACCTGTGCATCAGACTTACCTTGTGGTCACATTTGTGTGAGGACTCCGTCGTAAGAACTTTACCACCCTCGCTATAGAGGTTCAAGGACTTATATATCCGGATTCATATAACTGGACTTGTGTATATATATATATATATATATATGGACTCATTGCATGTCACTACGGGTTGTTTGAATATTGTTTTTGGGTGTTTTGCTGTTTCACAAATACATTATTTGCATTCAAAGAAACCCGTCTCTGATTGTTCATTGCCCCACGCTATCAGAATCCTCGAGTTCCTACAATAGTATTACAGGATATTCCAGCCTAAAAAAGAGGATTCTGCTGGGGCAATGACGGAGACACGGGCAGACAAATTGTTCACCATAGTTAACTCCTTGCAGCAGGAGGTGGCGGCTGCACACAATCAGATTAGAGACTTGGAGTCTCGGGTTAACCACAATGCACAGGGGTTTGGTCAGGCTCTCCAAGATCTACGTTCTAGGTTAGGAGTCCTGGAGGCCTTACCTACTGAGCCTACCTCATCCACCAGTATGCCCAAATTGCCTCCATTCCGTTTTAATGGTGACCGAAGTCAATTCCGTGGGTTTGTTAATCAATCTATATTATTTTTTGATGTACATGCCTCCTACTACCGGTCTGATAGATCTAAGGTTCTATGTATTATTATGTTGTTGACATCACGTGCACTGGCTTGGGCAAATCCTATGGTTGAAAGTCATGATACCCGTCTAAATAATTTGGACAATTTTCTGGCAGCCATGGCGCAAATGTTCGACGATCCCAACCGCCGTGCTACCGCTGAATCTGCCTTGCTTTCCTTACGCCAGGGGAAACGGTCAGTCATAGAATATGTTACTGAATTTAAAAGGTTAGTGGTGGACACCCAGTGGGAAAACAATGCTTTATTACCAATCTTTAGAAAAGGTTTGTCAAATGCAATCAAGGATGAGCTAGCTCGTTCAGAGTCTCCACAGGAGTTTGAATTGTTTATACAGCACTGTGTACGTATTGATATCCGTTTAACTGAACGCAGACAAGAAAGATGGGCCGCTGTAAATCGCATTACTAATTACTCTCTTCCGTCCAGGGAAACCACAGGCAAAAACCCGCGAGAGGCTGAGGAGGTGCCTATGCAGGTGGACTCACTGCAGAGACGTGAGAATAATGAACGCCGCGAACACCGTCTCCGTGAGCGCTTATGTTTCTATTGTGGTCAATCGGACCATTTCCTCATCAATTGTCCTAAATGTCCTAGGCGACCCAACAAGGTGTTGGCGGTAGTAGGGGATTATGATAACACAGACGCTGAGTCTGAAGTTTCGGAAACCAGTCTACATCTAGATGCGGTTTTTCCCCCAATACTGATGCCGACTTCCCCTAAAGATCAAGGGGAGAAATATTCACATTGTTCTCTTCCTATACAGATTCAGTGGGAGGAACAGTGGATATCAAGTTCTGCCATGATAGACTCTGGAGCAGGTGGGAATTTCATGGATTCTTCTTTTGCAGAGGAACATGGTATAAAGACACAACTAAGAGCTTCACCAATCACTATGGAAACGGTGGATGGTTCCCCATTAGTTTCTGGACCAGTAGATCGGGAGACAGTGCCTCTGGAGTGTAAGATGGAACCAGACCATCAAGAAACACTTTCATTCATGTTAATATCTTCTCCTCATTTTCCTGTAATTTTAGGAATTCCCTGGTTACGGTCACAAAATCCAATCATCAATTGGGAAACCAAGGAGATAACCTTTCTCCCGAAGTGCAGTTCTACCATCAGTCCAACTGTGGCGGCTCCAGTTACCCAGAACTTAGAAGAGGTGATACAGGTACCTACTCTCCCTCTGATTTATCAGGAATTCTCAGACATTTGTGATAAAAGGAAGGCAGATCAACTTCCCCCACGTAGACCGTATGACTGCCCCATAGAATTGCTTCCTGGAGCAGCGATTCCTTTCGGCCATGTTTACCCGTTGGCGGCTCCGGAATTAAAATCTTTACGAGAGTATATAGATGAGAATTTAGCCAAGGGGTTTATCCGACCATCTTCTTCACCAGCGGGAGCTCCAATATTCTTTGTAAAGAAGAAGGATGGTACTCTAAGACCCTGCATTGACTACCGGGAGTTAAATAAGGTAACCATTCGTAACAGGTACCCGTTGCCCCTAATTCCAGAATTGTTGGAAAGAGTTCGCCAGGCCAAAGTATTTACCAAATTAGATCTTCGTGGGGCATATAATTTACTCCGTATACGGCCCGGAGACGAATGGAAGACAGCTTTTAGATGCCGGTATGGACATTTGAATATTTGGTGATGCCATTCGGACTCTGTAACGCTCCTGCTGCTTTTCAACATTTAGCCAACGACATTTTCAGGGATTTATTGGACCAATATGTGGTAATTTACCTTGATGACATCTTAATCTTTTCTGACTCCTTACAGGAACATCAGGAACATGTCAAGACCGTACTTAGACGTTTGAGAGATAATCATTTGTACATCAAACTCGAAAAGTGTGAGTTCCATTGTTCTGAAATTCAATTTTTAGGCTATGTTATCTCGCCTCAGGGATTGAATATGGAGTCCAGCAAGATCCAGGCAATCTTGGACTGGCCGGTACCAGGAAACATTAAGGAGGTACAACGATTCATTGGCTTTGCTAACTTTTATAGACGGTTTATCCGAAATTTTTCAGAAATTGTCCGTCCCATCACTCTCCTCACCAAGAAGGGGAGGAAGTTTGAATGGTCTTCGCAAGCTCAGGAAGCCTTTGATCGCCTGAAGGGTTGTTTTACCACGGCTCCAATATTGATGCATCCGGATCCTGCACAGCCTTTTATCGTGGAGGTGGACGCGTCTGACTGTGCATTGGGAGCTATCCTCTCACAACGTACCGGAGACAAAGGTTTGCTGCACCCGTGTGCCTTCTTCTCTCGTAGGTTATCTTCTGCAGAACTGAACTATGATGTGGCAGATAAGGAACTTTTGGCAATTATTTCTGCCTTTAAGGAATGGAGACACCATTTGCAGGGGGCAACTCAGCAGGTAGTAGTACTCACGGATCATCGCAATTTGGAATTCCTTAAGTCTGCCAGGTGTCTTTCTCCTCGACAAGCTAGGTGGAGTTTGTTCTTGAACCAGTTTAATTTTATTATTTCGTACCGCCCAGGTTCACGTAATGGGAAAGCTGACGCATTATCCCGAATCCATACCGTGGATTCCGTGCCTGGGACCCCGTCGAAGACCATCTTGTCGGAGGCCAATTTCGTTGGAGTGCTCCGGAACCGGGACTTGTGGCAGGAGATCAAGCTGGCCTATGACGGTGACGTATTTCTTGCAGCTCCACCTGACAATGTGAATCTTGTCCTTCGGAATGGTGTGTGGCTTAGAGATCGATGTATTTATGTCCCAGAGGCTGTAAGACTTCGAGTTCTCAAATTGGTCCACGACTCTAAATTGGCTGGTCATAGGGGGGTACAGAAGACGCAGGAATTGTTAACTCGTTTTTTTTGGTGGCCTACCTGCTTGAAGGATGTGAATGACTATGTCCGCTCTTGTGAAGTTTGTGCCCGGTACAAGGTTCCTCGCGTTTCACCTACTGGTCTTCTTAAACCGCTACCTGTACCGTCTCGCCCTTGGGGGTCTATTTCGATGGACTTTATTGTGGAGTTACCCACCTCTGGTGGTAAAAACACTATTTTGGTGGTAGTAGATCGTTTAACGAAAGCTGCTCATTTCATTCCGTGTGCTGGTCTTCCCTCAGCTACAGAGACAGTAGATCTAGTTATCCAGAACATTTTCCGGCTGCATGGGGTACCAGATGACATCATTTCTGACCGGGGAATACAATTTACCTCTAGATTTTGGAAAGGATTTTGTTCTGCGCTCCACATTAATGTTTGCTTGTCTTCTGCATACCATCCTCAGACCAACGGGCAGACCGAACGGACAAATCAAACCTTGGAGCAATATCTACGCTGTTACGTCAGTCATTTGCAGGACGATTGGCTGAAGCTACTTCCTCTAGCGGAATTTTCGTACAACAACTCCCAAAGCAGTTCCACGAAGGTAACGCCTTTTTTTGCCAACCTGGGTTATCATCCAAGTATTTTGCCTAGGTCTCCGGTTACGATTTCGGTACCAGCGGTTGAAGACAGAGTGACGGCGTTGCAACGTAATCTTGAAGTTTTGAAGGACTCCCTGACCACAGCACAGGAGCGTTACAAGAAGTCGGCCGATAGATTCCGGAAACCAGCACCTATGTATAAGGTAGGAGACTCAGTTTGGTTGTCCACCAAGAATCTAAAATTGGGTGTTCCTTCGCAGAAACTGGGACAGAAATTCATCGGTCCATTCAAGATCACTGGGATTGTGAGCTCTGTTGCCTGTCGGTTGAAGCTACCACGGACTTTAAAGGTACACCCAGTATTTCATGTTTCCTTATTAAAACCAGTCTCTCCTAACACGTTTCAGGGACGTATCGTACCTCCCCCTCCACCAGTGTTGGTTGATGGCGAAGAACAATTCGTGGTACAGGATATTGTTAATTCGAGACTTCATAGAAACCGGCTTCAGTATCTAGTTAGATGGCAAGGTTACTCTCCTGAAAATGATTCTTGGGAACCAGTAAGTAACATCAATGCGCCTCTGAAGATTGCTCAGTTTCATCGGAGATACCCGGACAGGCCTGGTCCAGGACCGTCCGGAGGCCGTCTTTAGGGGGGAGTAATGTCAGTATTCCGGGTTTTCTAGGTAACTTTGTCAATGATTTTGCCCTTTGTTAAAATGGAGTTTGCTGTTTTCTGTGCCCTACTTCCTGTTCGTTTGTTTAAAACCCGGCTCAGGTGCTGGCTTCACTGCTGGAATATTCTGCTTCCGTTTCCCTGCAACCCAGCTGCTTTGTTCCTCACAGATCTTTTGTGTATTTACCAGGAAAGTGCATAACCTTATCTTCAGGTGTTTCTCAGCCACAGCAGTTTCTACCCATGGCTCTGGACATTCTCTGCATACGTAAGTTGCACATACTGTGTTATCACTAAACTGTTGACTTGGGAATTTAACCCTTGGTTCACTCCATCTGATAAGAACTGTGTTTCTGAACTGTTGCTGTTTAACCCTTCGTGCATTACCTCTGGTGAGAGCTGTTGGAACTGTTACTGGAACCTTACTGACATATGAACTTGTTGTTGGACTTCACTGAATTAAGCCACAACTGAGATTAACTTGTTCCTGGACCTCCCTGTGTTTTCTGCATACCTGGATCTGACTCTTCACACACCAGCAGTGTGTAAATCCAGCCACGTTACCTGTGCATCAGACTTACCTTGTGGTCACATTTGTGTGAGGACTCCGTCGTAAGAACTTTACCACCCTCGCTATAGAGGTTCAAGGACTTATATATCCGGATTCATATAACTGGACTTGTGTATATATATATATATATATGGACTCATTGCATGTCACTACGGGTTGTTTGAATATTGTTTTTGGGTGTTTTGCTGTTTCACAAATACATTATTTGCATTCAAAGAAACCCGTCTCTGATTGTTCATTGCCCCACGCTATCAGAATCCTCGAGTTCCTACAATAGTATTACAGAGTGTGTATTTCGTCCCCAAATCCCTCTCAGTTTCTCGTGCCTGCGGAGGTGGTGATTGGTACTAGAACTGAGAGGATTTCTGTTTTTCTTGATAGTGGGTCCGGGGCTAATCTGGTGGACGCTCGGTTTGCCCAGGTGCATGGTATGCAACTGAGTGTATTGGCCAAACCGGTCCCTATAGTCTCTATTGATTCTAGACCTCTCGGTCAAGGTAGCTTGGTACAAGCTGTTCATAACATAGATCTTCGAGTAGGGGCAATACATAAAGAGCAATTGTCTTGTTATGTGTTGGAGGGTCTACCTACTCCTATTGTGTTGGGACTTCCTTGGTTGGCTAAACATAACCCAGTGATTGATTGGCAATCCAGAAAGATAAGCCAGTGGGGTGAATTTTGCAGGAATAACTGCATGAGCACGGTCATCGGTGCGGTTGTGCCTAGGACTTTGTCTCCTTTTCTGGAGGACTTTGGGGAGATGTTCTCAGAGGAGGGGTGTAAAGAGTTACCTCCTCATCGCGCATATGACTGCTCAATAAAGTTGCTTCCTGATGCTTTATCTCGTACTTTCCCAGGGGCCGGGAAGACGGATGATCCGGTTCCTATTCCTCAGGAGGGAGTTGTAGTGTCAGCTGTATGCTCTGAGCTTGAGGGGAGGTATTGGGGGCTCAGGGGGACGCCCCTGTGGGACTTCCAGGGAGACTGATAGTTCCAGATCGGTTAAGACTGAAGGTTACGGGGAACCGTTACAAACGGATGGCTGATAGGGGGAGAGTTTCTGGTCTAGATCTGAAGGTGAACGATCTGGTTTGGTTGTCTACCAGGAATATAAAACTTAAAGTTTCCTCCTGGAGGTTGGGTCCCAGATTCATCGGGCCGTACAGGATCAGTTCCATAATTAATCCTGTGGCATTTCGTCTGGACCTCCCTCCTACGTTTAAAATTCATAATGTGTTTCACAAGTCATTACTTAAAAAGTATGTGGCACCAGTCATACCGTCACCTCTACCTCCTCCTTCAGTGGTGGTCAATGATAACGTGGAATTTCATGGGTCGAAAATCATTGACTCACGTCTCAGTCGCCGATCCCTTCAGTACTTGGTTCATTGGAGGGGGTATGGTCCTGAGGAGAGGACATGGGTCCCTGCGTCTGATGTTAACGCAGATCGATTGGTTCGGACCTTTCACACAACTCACCCGGGCAGACCTGGCCCTGAGGGTCCGGAGTCCCCTCGTAGAGGGGGGGGTACTGTCATGGGTGTATCGCCACGAGGATCGTCGCGATTACACACTCTGACTTCTCACAGCTGAGTTGCTGTTTCTTTGTGTTTGGTAATGAGGGAGTTAATTTTACCTAGCTCTTTGCTAAGACTAGGTCCAGCCTCGCCCGGCTGCTTTTGATTATGTTCTAATTAGATTCCTTCATATACCTGCCAGTCTGCTTGTTAGATGCCGGTGAAAGCATTCATGTAGTCTAGCAGACTGGATCGGTTCTGAGAATATTTAAGCTAAGAGTTCCTTAGTTGTTTTTACTCTTACAGCTTATAGTTTATTTCTGAGACCTTAGGTGTTCCTACTGTGTGTGAGTGTTGTATGTAAGACTTTATTTACTTTATTTCTTGTCTGTCTTGTATGTCTTTCTGTTCATTAACCGTTACCTGTTCATTCCCTTTGGTGGTAATCAGGGTCCTTCTTAGGACTAGATTACAGTTGGCAGGGATTGATAGGAGACAGGGTTTACGCTGGTGGCCTGGACCTCTGTACCTTTAACAGTACCTCCAGGTAGAGGGATTAGTTAGGACCCCAGTGTAGGGTCAGCATAGACCCCGGTCACCCTCTAGCCGAGACAGCGTATAACGGATTCCGTATTGACCCACTGGACATTCTGTCAGGTAATTCTATGTTATCATATATCTATGCGCATGTTATATAGTATGTTGCCCATTTGATATAGATTACTTACATCACATATATATATATCTGCTATACAGCGTGACATTTTCACCGGCCCATACTAAAGATTCTCCCCAGCTGTCATGGATCCAGTAGCCCAGCTGGCCCGGCAGTTGCAGGGGTTGTCCATGGAGTTTGCAGACATTAAGTCCAAGGTTTTGTCCCCCCCGGAGCAAACCAGATCTGAACCTAAGGTTGCTCTCCCGGACAGGTTCACTGGTGGGCGGGACAAATTTTTTACTTTCCGGGAGGCATGTAAATTGTACTTTCGGCTGCGGCCTCGGTCATCTGGGAGTGAAGAGCAGAGGGTGGGAATTGTTATCTCACTCTTACAAGGGGACCCTCAAGCTTGGGCGTTCTCCATTCCTCCAGGCTCCCCAGATCTCCAGTCAGTGGATCGATTTTTTACTGCCCTGGGTCTGGTATATCATGATCCGGATCGAGTTTCCCTTGCTGAAGCAAAGTTACGTAAAATACGGCAAGGAAATCGTCCAGCGGAGGAATATTCTTCTGAGTTCCGTAGATGGGCAACAGATACTCAGTGGAATGACCCAGCTCTTAGGAGCCAGTTTTGTCAAGGGTTGTCTGACAAATTAAAGGATGTGTTGGCTCAGTATGATTCTCCTCCATCACTGGAGGCTGCTATGGCCCTCGCTATTCGCATTGATAGACGAATTCGGGGAAGACGCGAGGTAACTCCGCCTCCCGTGATGACTCCACCTACTACTAAAGTCCCTTATACTGAGGTTCCCCTGGTCTGTTCTGAGGAACCCATGCAGTTGGGAGGGACATCTTTTTGTAGGAGGGAATCGGCGGTGCACCGCAAGACTAGAAGGTGTTTCTTTTGCGGGAGAGAGGGACATTTTGTTGGGGGTGTCCATCCCGGGCCTCTTTGAGCAAAGGAGTTAACCTGGGAGTGTGTATTTCGTCCCCAAATCCCTCTCAGTTTCTCGTGCCTGCGGAGGTGGTGATTGGTACTAGAACTGAGAGGATTTCTGTTTTTCTTGATAGTGGGTCCGGGGCTAATCTGGTGGACGCTCGGTTTGCCCAGGTGCATGGTATGCAACTGAGTGTATTGGCCAAACCGGTCCCTATAGTCTCTATTGATTCTAGACCTCTCGGTCAAGGTAGCTTGGTACAAGCTGTTCATAACATAGATCTTCGAGTAGGGGCAATACATAAAGAGCAATTGTCTTGTTATGTGTTGGAGGGTCTACCTACTCCTATTGTGTTGGGACTTCCTTGGTTGGCTAAACATAACCCAGTGATTGATTGGCAATCCAGAAAGATAAGCCAGTGGGGTGAATTTTGCAGGAATAACTGCATGAGCACGGTCATCGGTGCGGTTGTGCCTAGGACTTTGTCTCCTTTTCTGGAGGACTTTGGGGAGATGTTCTCAGAGGAGGGGTGTAAAGAGTTACCTCCTCATCGCGCATATGACTGCTCAATAAAGTTGCTTCCTGATGCTTTATCTCGTACTTTCCCAGGGCCGGGAAGACGGATGATCCGGTTCCTATTCCTCAGGAGGGAGTTGTAGTGTCAGCTGTATGCTCTGAGCTTGAGGGGGAGGTATTGGGGGCTCAGGGGACGCCCCTGTGGGACTTCCAGGGAGACTGATAGTTCCAGATCGGTTAAGACTGAAGGTTACGGGGAACCGTTACAAACGGATGGCTGATAGGGGGAGAGTTTCTGGTCTAGATCTGAAGGTGAACGATCTGGTTTGGTTGTCTACCAGGAATATAAAACTTAAAGTTTCCTCCTGGAGGTTGGGTCCCAGATTCATCGGGCCGTACAGGATCAGTTCCATAATTAATCCTGTGGCATTTCGTCTGGACCTCCCTCCTACGTTTAAAATTCATAATGTGTTTCACAAGTCATTACTTAAAAAGTATGTGGCACCAGTCATACCGTCACCTCTACCTCCTCCTTCAGTGGTGGTCAATGATAACGTGGAATTTCATGGGTCGAAAATCATTGACTCACGTCTCAGTCACCGATCCCTTCAGTACTTGGTTCATTGGAGGGGGTATGGTCCTGAGGAGAGGACATGGGTCCCTGCGTCTGATGTTAACGCAGATCGATTGGTTCGGACCTTTCACACAACTCACCCGGCAGACCTGGCCCTGAGGGTCCGGAGTCCCCTCGTAGAGGGGGGGTACTGTCATGGGTGTATCGCCACGAGGATCGTCGCGATTACACACTCTGACTTCTCACAGCTGAGTTGCTGTTTCTTTGTGTTTGGTAATGAGGGAGTTAATTTTACCTAGCTCTTTGCTAAGACTAGGTCCAGCCTCGCCCGGCTGCTTTTGATTATGTTCTAATTAGATTCCTTCATATACCTGCCAGTCTGCTTGTTAGATGCCGGTGAAAGCATTCATGTAGTCTAGCAGACTGGATCGGTTCTGAGAATATTTAAGCTAAGAGTTCCTTAGTTGTTTTTACTCTTACAGCTTATAGTTTATTTCTGAGACCTTAGGTGTTCCTACTGTGTGTGAGTGTTGTATGTAAGACTTTATTTACTTTATTTCTTGTCTGTCTTGTATGTCTTTCTGTTCATTAACCGTTACCTGTTCATTCCCTTTGGTGGTAATCAGGGTCCTTCTTAGGACTAGATTACAGTTGGCAGGGATTGATAGGAGACAGGGTTTACGCTGGTGGCCTGGACCTCTGTACCTTTAACAGTACCTCCAGGTAGAGGGATTAGTTAGGACCCCAGTGTAGGGTCAGCATAGACCCCGGTCACCCTCTAGCCAGAGACAGCGTATAACGGATTCCGTATTGACCCACTGGACATTCTGTCAGGTAATTCTATGTTATCATATATCTATGCGCATGTTATATAGTATGTTGCCCATTTGATATAGATTACTTACATCACATATATATATATCTGCTATACAGCGTGACACATAGGGTACATGTCCATTATGCTGCATATTTTGCGCTTAAACCCTGACAGGGTGTCTGGCTTACCGCTATACTGAGGGAGCCACTTTGCTCCAGGCAGGTATGGCAGGGTCAGCGGTACTATCGGGGCCACAGGTCCTGATGAGGGGCCAGCGTTTCCATCCTGCGCGGCAGCAACAGCGGGTAAGTCATTGGAGCGGTCGCCTTCGGCCGCGCTGTCAGCTTGCGGCTGCGACATGTCTGCGCCCCCCTAGTTAAGCGTGGCCTACCTTCTCCTGAAGGCTGCAGCTCTGCAGGGCACAACGATGTAGAAGGACCTGCGTCGCTGGCGCTCTGACATCAAAGTGTTCACCGAAGCTCTCCACAGGACCTGCCGCCGTGTCAGCGTTGGGGGCGTGTCCGGGACTCAGCGCGCTTTCTGCAGGTACGCCCCTTCTCTTCGCGCTGTAGCGCTGCAATTTGGCGGGCAATGGCGGACAATTGGCGCAAAAAATCTCAAAAACAGCAACACAGTCTCTAGCACAAAAACAGTCCACTTCAGGCACACAGGACTCACGTATAGCGAGCTTCGTATCCTGTTCGTGACGCCAAAAATGAGTCGCACGTACCAGGGCTTTGGGGACTCGGCACCGAGCCCGTTCACTTCACTGGGGGATGTCACGGGTAGCGCAGCTCGGTTCGTTGCCCTGGGCGCTCACTAAAGGGGGATATTTACAGGGGATGATAGAATGTTCGTGACGCCACCTGTGGTTCCTGGTCAGGGTGACCAGCGCTGCAGGGTAGATCCTCTGAGGGTTTGGGGCAGCAAGGTGTTAAGTCTCCCACAGGCGAGACTGAATCCTCAGAGTATATGGCGGTGTAGGGGTGCAGGAGCAATAATGCAGACACACACAAACAAGTCTCTTTCTGTACCGTTACTGGTGATATTTGCAGGCACGTCCCGGGAAGCCGTCAGGGTGGAGGATGCACGTCCAGTAATCCACTGAGTAGGTGTAGGGCCTCCTTACGTCTTTAATGTGTGTGAGTTTCTGACTTGCATAAAACAAAGCTTAACTCCGTGTTTTCAGCTACGCCCGGCTGACCTTGTGGTGAGGTCTTCTTGTGGACAGAACAGTGTCTCTGTGGCGGTACCTGCCAGACCCCCGTCTTCCTAACCTCGGTTACGTATCAGCACTGCTGGGCCCCTGTGACTTGAAGTCCAGGGTCTCCGGTGTCTCCTACCAGTCGTGCAGATGCTGGTAAGCGCGGACCCGGTGTCCGGTGGTGCAGAGTGGAGGTAAGCTATCAATGCTGGTTGACCTCGGTCACTCTCTTTTCCTCTTTCTTCCACCTGCCTTTCGTCCTACTCTCACCACTATCATAAGCACAAACTAGCAGCAGATGTCAGCTTTCTTTTCTTCACCGCTCTCCAAGCGTCGGCACGCTTACTTACTGAAACGGTCGCTGAAGCACTCTCAGTGGACTCAACTTTGACCAGACTAAGTGGCAATCCTTTCCACTACACTGGACTCCACGATGTAAGCTGAGTAAGTCCTGAAGTCCCCAGGCTTTCAGATAAGTCTTTCTTTGGCTAGTCTTTCCCTCTCTACTCGTCTGAGGTAACTAGCTTGTCTGTCCCAGCCCTCCGGCTAAACTGATCTGAGGTAACTGCTGTTCTGAGGTAAAACCAACGACTAGCTAACTCAGCTAGACTGCCTTCATCTCACTACTGTCGTCTCAAGGGCTCCCTCTGGTGGAACCAGGGAAAATGTGAAGTGTTGTGTGCTTATAGGTTATCAGGGATTTACCTTTCGTGCATCCTTCAGGGTAACATGTGGCTCCAGTCACAGCTGGGCTACACATAACCAGTCGTCTTGTCCCTGCAGCTGAAAAACACCCCCATAGCATGATGCTGCCACCACCATGTTTCACTGTTGGGATTGTATTGGGCAGGTGATGAGCAGTGCCTGGTTTTCTCTACACATACCAATTAGAATTATAGCCAAAAAGTTCTATCTTCGTCTCATCAGAACAGAGAATCTTATTTCTCATAGTCTGGGAGTCCTTCATATGAATTTTAGCAAATTCTGTGTGGGCTTTCATATGTCTTGCACTGAGGAGAGGCTTCTGTCGGGCCACTCTGCCATAAAGGCCCGACTGGTGGAGGGCTGCAGTGATAGTTGACTTTGTGGAACTTTCTCCCATCTCCCTACTGCATCTGTTGAGCTCAGCCACAGTGATCTTGGGGTTCTTCTTTACCTCTCTCACCAAGGCTCTTCTCCCACGATTGCTCAGTTTGGCTGGACGGCCAGGTCTAGGAAGGCTTCTGGTGGTCCCAAACTCCTTCTATTTAAGAATTATGGAGGCCACTGTGCTCTTAGTAACCTTGAGTACTGCAGAAAATCCTTTGTAACCCTGGCCAGATCTGTGCCTTGCCACAATTTTGTCTCTGAGCTCTTTGGCCAGTTCCTTTGACCTCATGATTCTCATTTGGTCTGACATGCACCGTGAGCTGTGAGGTCTTATATAGACTGGCGTGGGCCTTTACAAATCAAGTCTTATCAGTTCAATTAAACACAGCTGGACTCCAGTGAAGGAGTAGAACCATCTCAAGTAGGATCACAAGGAAATGGACAGCATGTGACTTAAATATGAGTGTCTGAGCAAAGAGTCTGAATACTTATGACCATGTGATATTTCAGTTTTTCTTTTTTAATAAATTTGCAAAAAATTCTACATTTCTTTTTATTCAGTAAAGATGGGGTGCAGAGTGTACATTAATAAAAAAAAATGAAATTTTTGAGTTTAACAAATGGCTGCAATGAAACAAAGTGAAAAATTTAAAGAGGTCGGGATAGTTTCCGTACCCACTGTATATGTTCTCCATCCTGGTTTATATGTCCCTATCCTGGTATATATGTACCCCCATCCTAGTATATACAGTACAGACGAAAAGTTTGGACACACCTTCTCATTTAAAAATGTTTCTGTATTTTCATGACTATGAAAATTGTAAATTCACACCGAAGGCATCAAAACTATGAATTAACACATGAAATGGTTTTCACTTCCGGTGACTACCTCTTGAAGCTCATCAAGAGAATGCCAAGAGTGTGCAAAGCACTCATCAAAGCAAAAGGTGGCTACTTAGAAGAACCTAGAATACAAGAAATATTTTCAGTAGTTTCACATTTTTTTGTTAAGTATATACAGTAATTCCACACGTGTTAATTCATAGTTTTGAAGCCTTCGGTGTGAATGTACAATTTTCATAGTCATGAAAATACAGAAACATCTTTAAATGAAAAGGTGTGTCCAAACTTTTGGTCTGTACTGTAAGTCCCCCATCCTGGTATATATGTTCTCTATCCTGTTTATATGTCCCTATTCTGGTATATATGTCCCCCTTCCTGGTATATATGTTCTCCATCCTGGTTTATATGTACCTATCCTAGCATATATGTCCCCATCCTGGTATATATGTCCCCATCCTGGTATATATATATGTTCTCCATCCTGATTTATATGTCCCTATACTGGTATATATGTCCCCAATCCTGGTATATATGTCCCATCCCCATCCTGGTTTATATGTCCTATCTTGGTATATATGTCTCCCATCCTGGTATATATGTCTCCATCCTGGTATATATGTTCTCCATCCTGGTTTATAGGTCCCCATCCTGGTATATATGTCTATCATCCTGGTATATATGTCCCCAGTCCTGGTATATATGTTCTCCATCCTGGTTTATATGTCCCCAGTCCTGGTATATATGTTCTCCATCCTGGTTTATATGTCCCTATCCTGGTATATATGTACCCCATCCTGGTATATATGTCCCCCATCCTGTTATATATATTCCCCATCCTGGCATATATATTCCCTATCCCGATATATATGTTCCCCATCCTGTTATATGTTACGGATATGCAACTCAGGACTAGGGCAGAAGGGGGAGAAGCTGACCCTGTACTAGGACTAGGCTGAAGCCCTACGATGGAGCAGGCGACCTATTCCTTCTTAATAGACCCACCAACGTTTCCTAGGCTAAACTCAAACAAAGACCTAAAGGTAGGGGAAGGGTATCCCTGAAAGATCTAGAGACTGAGAACAAAAACAGGTAACCTCCTAGTAGGAAAATAGAGGAAGCTGCAGTTACGAAAGGAAAAACACAAAACAAAGCAGGCAGAACTAGAGATCCCAGAACTACACAATATCAAACATAGAAAGCTATCAAAGCACCTAGCCAGAACTCTAGGGGATTAAAACTGTTGTCCAGCAAGGACTGAGAGGCAGGTGCTGGGTAATAAAGGGTGATGCAATCACCTGACCCTAGACAAACCCAGCACCGGGGGAAAAAGACCAGCAGCCAGAAAGCCACAACAAGATGGCGGATGTTCAAAACGAAATAGATTCTAACAGTACCTCCCCTTTTACGAGGATCCTCCAGATCCTCTTGGACGAGCCTTATTCGGAAATCTTCTGTGAAAAGCCTTAATCAGCCTTGAGGCAGAGATGTCCTCAGCTTTCACCCAGGAATTATCCTCGGGACCGGAACCTTTCCAGAACACGAGATACTGCAACCTTCCTCTGTGCCACCTGGAATCTAAAATGCATGAAATTTCAAACTCGCAGTCCTCATCAACTGGAGGAGCAGTCGGCATCGCCTCCTTATCTGACATGTCAACTTTCTTCAGTAAAGATACATGAAAAACTGAATTAATTCTCCAGGACGAAGGGATGTCTAATCTCTACGCTGCCGAGTTGACAACCTGAACAACTTAGGCCCCAGTTTTTTAGAAGGGATCTTCAAACGCAGATTCCTAGAGGACAACCAGACCATGTCCCCAACTGCAAACAACGCCTCCCTTCTTTTCTTGTCAAAGTATTTCTTTGACCTCCTATTCACCTCTTTCAGATTATGGCATACACTGGTCCAAACCCTTTCCAAATTTCTAGAAAAACTCTCCTCCTCAAGCATCGCCGCCCCAATCTTTGAAAATGGACCGAAAATGGATGCCTCCCTGTACAGCAAAAACTCAGCTAGTGGTAGGTATTCTGACCACATCTCCTGATTGTCTGCTACAAAACATCTCAAAAACTGCTCGATTTCCTGGTTCTACAGTTCGGTCTGTCCATTGGACTCTGGATGATAACCTGACGAAAATGACAAATGAACCTTTAATCTGTCACAAAAAGCACGCCAAAAGCGACCCACAAACTGTGGTCCTCTATAGGAAACAATGTCCGTGGGAACACCATGGAGCCTGACAATAGTAACATAGTAACATAGTTATTAAGGTTGAAGGAAGACTTTAAATCCATCTAGTTCAACCCATATCCTATCCTAACCTGCCCTAACATGTTGATCCAGTGGAAGGCAAAAAAAAAACCCAAGTGGCAAACAGTAAGCTTCACATTGGGGAAAAAAATTCCTTCCCGACTCCACATACGGCAATCAGACTAGCTCCCTGGATCAACGCAGTATCTAGGAAACTGGTGAATACAGCCTGTAATATTATACTTTTCAAGAAAGGCATCCAGTCCCTTCTTAAATTTTAGTAGGGAATCACTCATTACAACATTAGACGGCAGAGAGTTCCATAGTCTCACTGCTCTTACAGTAAAGAATCTGCGTCTGTGATTATGGTGGCTAAACCTTCTTTCCTCCAGACTCAGAGGATGTCCCCTTGTCCCCGTCACAGGTCTAAGAGTAAAAAGATCATTAGAAAGGTCTTTGTACTGTCCCCTCATATATTTATACATTGTAATAAGATCACCCCTAAGCCTTCGTTTTTCCAAACTAAATAACCCCAAGTGTAATAACCTGTCCTGGTATTGCAGACCCCCTAGTTCTCTAATAACCTTGGTCGCTCTTCTCTGCACCCGCTCCAATTCAGCTATGTCTTTCTTATACACCGGAGACCAGAACTGTACACAGTATTCTAAGTGTGGTCGCACCAACGACTTGTATAGAGGTAAAATTTCACAAATTCCTAACCTAGAGTCTTGGCGCAGGGTAATTTATTAAACGGGACCAGATGACACATCTTACTAAACTGGTCCACAACAACCCAGATGACAGAAAAACCCTCAGAGACCGGCAGATCGGTGATAAAATCCATAGCAAGATGCGTCCATGGCGAACTAGGAACCTCCAAAGGGCACAGCAACCCTGCAGCCGAGGCATGGGAGGCCTTCGACCTAGCGCACACAGTACACAGACGCACCCACATGATTTCTCTTTGCCACCCTGGCCACCAGAAACTTCGACCGATCAACTTTCTAGTTTCCGAAATCCCTGGATGACCCGCCAACCGAGACTCATGACATTCAGCAAACAAAGCTCTCCTCAAGGCTCTGAGCACAAATAATTACCATATGGAGTTTTTGTTGGTGCAGCATTCTGGGCCTCTAGGATGCTATTCTCCAACTTAGAACCCAATGCTGCCACCACCACCCCTCTCTGCAAAATACATTCCTCCTTCTCAGTATTAACTGCTGGAGAGAAACTACGAGACAAAGCATCCGCTTTAACATTCTTTGTCCCAGGGATACTGTATATGTTACGGAGAAATGGAACTGGGCAAAAAACAGTGCCCACCTAGCTTGACGGGCATTCAAACGTTTAGCAGCATATTAGATTCTTATGATCAGTAAAAACCTGTATCGGATGTATAGCCCCCTCCTAGGCTAGACATCTGACATCATAGGCTGAATGACCATCGACCTTCTTTCTGGCTCCTCTCCTCCATGAGGCCGTATCTGACCTGTCTCAGGCTGAGCCTTGAGCCATGTCTGAGTACATTAAAGGGAATCTGTCACCCCAAAATAGCCATATCAGATAAAGATATGGCTGAATAGTGCGTCCCATAACTAAGCTAACGGTGGGTATCATATATCATGATACCCCCGTTTTCATATCAAAATACCTTTTTAAAGTTGGTGATTGTAGGTGTCAATCACTGCAGTCAGGTCAGGAGGGCAGCGGTTTTCATGTCCTCCCCCGCCCCCGCTCCTCGTCATCTGTTGCGTTACTTGCGTATTCACAGACGGCGTTAGGTTCCCGCAATTGCGGAATTCAAAATCCGGCCCGGCACATGCGCAGTATGCTTTGCCCAACGGTGGGCAAAGCATAAAATGACTACAGCGCATGCGCTAGTCTTTCCTTGCCCCGGAAATTACTGCTTGCCTTGGATGACTTCGGGGGCAAGGAAAGACTAGCGCATGCGCTGTAGTCATTTTATGCTTTGCCCACTGTTGGGCAAAGCATACTGCGCATGCGCCGGGCCGGATTTTGAATTGCGCAATTGCGGGAACCTAACGCCGTCTGTGGTATTCACAGACGGCGTAACGCAACAGATGACGAGGAGCGGGGGGGGGAGGACATGAAAACCGCTGCCCTCCTGACCTGACTGCAGTGATTGACACCTGCAATCACCAACTTTAAAAAGGTATTTGATATGAAAACGGGGGTATCATGATATATGATACCCACCGTTAGCTTAGTTATGGGACGCACTATTCAGCCATATCTTTATCTGATATGGCTATTTTGGGGTGACAGATTCCCTTTAAAGAGAATCTAGGCTCGGGATTTATCTGGAAGTCTTCCTGCCCGCCCGTCAGGATTCTTCTTTGCTAAGAAATAGGAAGGCTCACTTCGACCCTGTATTGATTATAGGGGTGTCAACTAAATAACAATCAAAAATAAAAATCCTCTGCACTCATTTCTGAGCTGTTTGATTGTCTTCATAAAACAACCTCCAGAGGGTGTACAATCTGATTCGAATACGTCAGGGAGATGAATGGAAGATGGCTTTAATACGCGTGATGGCCACTCCAAGTATCATGTAATCCCATTTGAACTCTGTAATGCCCCTGAAGTCTTTCAAGAACTGTGACAAAATCTTCCAGGACCTCCTCTACAAATTTGTGGTAGTTTACCTAGATGACATCTTGGTGTTTTCTCCCAATCTGCCCACACACTGGAGTTATGTTCACCAGGTTCTGCAGAGATTAAGGAAGAAACCTCTGTATGCCAAGTATGAAAAGGGCGTCTTAGAGCAAACTTTTCTTCTGTTTCTTGGTACATCATCTCTGAGACCGGCCTGAAAATGGATGCCATCTTGAAGTGGCCCCGTCCTGACAGACTCATAGCTATCCAAAGGTTTCTCGGATTTGCGAACTACTACCGCTAGTTCATCCCGCATTTTTCCTATTGGACCGCCCCTATTTCTGCCATGACCTACATGGGGGCCAACCCTAAGATATGGACCCCTGTGTAAGAGAACACCTTTGTGTCTTTGAAAAAGGCCTTCTCTTCTGCTCCAGTGCTGCATCGGCCAAACAATAATAAACAGTTCTTCCTGGAAGGAGATGCTTCTTCCTCAAGATCCGGAGTCATTCTTACCCAGAAGACTTCTTCTGGCCGCCTGGTGACCTGAGGCTTCTTTCCAAAATCTTCTCAGCTCCAGACTGCAACTACTGGATAGGTGATCAAGAACTGTTAGCAATTAAACTGGCTCTGAAGGAGTGCCGATTCTATTTGAAAGAGCAATCCATTCAACATAGCGGCTTAATCCACGACAAGCCAGGTGGTCTCTGTTCTTCATCTGCTTCAACTTTACTCTCCATTTTTGTGTTCCGACTAGGAGGAGGAACCTCAACACATCATTGAGCCCTCCAAAATGATTACTATAATTCTGTTGTATTTGTCTCGGGTACCTTCTAGAAAGACTTACATTGCTGGACCAGAAAGGAAGCGGGTTCTTCCATGGGGTCAATCGTCTAAGTTGGCTGGTCATGCTGAACAGAAGAAAACACTTCTCATTTCCCGATATTATTGGTGGCTGAGTCTGCACAAGGCTATAGCGGATTTCATCTTTGCCTGTCCCTCTTGTGCCCATAACAGCTTCCTACTGGTCGGCTACTTCCTGTACCCGCAGCATCTGCTCCCTGGCAGCATATTGCAATGGATTTCATTACTGATCTTCTAGTATCAGTCGTGTGTACCGTTATCTAGGTGGTTGTGGATCGCTTGTAAAAAATGGCTCATTTCATGCAACTCTCCGGTCTTCCATCTGTTTAAGTGCTTGCAGAGAAGTTTATTCTGCATATTTTCCTCCTCCATGGTTTCCCGCTCCATATTCTCTCGGATAGATGCCTCTGGTTTACTTCTCGCTTCTGAAGGGCCACCTGCAAGCTACTGAATGTCTCTTTGGATTTCTCTTCGGCCTACCATCTTAAATCTAATGGTCAATGGTAGAGCGGGTCAATTAAATTCTGGCCAACCTTCTGCGGCACTTTGTTAATGCCCACAGCAATGACGGGGCCGAACTCCTGCCTTGGGCCAAATTCTCATACTGCCAAATCTCCATTTTTTGTTGTCTACAGACAACATTCCAAAATTCCATTGACTGTTTCTACCACATCCGATATTCCTGCTGCTGAATCCCTCGTTGAAGTCCTCTGAACAGATGAAAAGACATGCAGGCAAGAGATGTCTGGATCTGCCTCTGTTTTATCCTGGAGACAAGGTCTGGCAGTCATCTAAGTATGTCTGTCTCAAGGTACTCTCGTATAAACTAGGCCCTCACTTCATTGGCCCATTCGACATTCTGAAACAGTAGCCTACAAGATCAAACTCCCGGTATCTTTATGGATCCCCAATTCTTTTCATGTGTCTCTCTTCAAACCTGTCGTCCTCAGTCCATTTTCCAATGATCCTGGTACCACTCCTGCTCCAGTCAGCACCTAAGATGTGTAGATAAGCCCTGAAAGGCAGTGGCTGTATCTTATATCAGCCAAAAGTGCTGACAGGTTCCCTTTAAGGTCATGGAGTGGCCTAGCCAGTCTCCAGACCTTAATCCCATAGAAAACTTATGGAGGGAGTCGAAGCTCGGAATTGCAAAGCGACAGCCCCAAAATCTTAATGATTTAGAGATTATCTGCAAAGAGGAGTGGACCAAAATTCCTTCTGACATGTGCGCAAACCTTATCATCAACTACAAAAAAGTCTGACTGCTGTGCTTGCCAACAAGGGTTTTGCCACCAAGTATTAAGTCTTGTTTGCCAGAGGGATCAAGTACTTATTTCTCGCTGCAAAATGCAAATAAATTTATATAATTTGGGCAGCATGGTGGCTGAGTGGTTAGCACTACAGCCTTGTAGAGCTGGAGTCCTGGGTTCAAATCCCACCTAGGACAACATCTGCAAGAAGTTTGTATGTTCTCCCCCATGTTTGCGTGGGTTTCCTCTGTGTTCTCTGGTTTCCTCCCACATTCCAAAGACATTCTGATAGGGAATTTAGATTGTGAGCCCCATCGGGGACAGTGATGATAATGTGTGCAAACTCTAAAGTGCTGCTGAATATGTTGGCGCTATATAAAAATAAAGATTATTATTATATCATTTATACAATGTGATTTTCTGGATCTTATTTTTGATATTCTATCTCTCAATGTTAAAAATAACCTACCCTTAAAATTATATACTGTTCATGTCTCTGTCAGTGGGTGAACGTACAAAATCAGCAAGGGATCAAATACTTATTTCCTCCCACTGTACACAGGAGCTCTGTATATAGTGTATTGTTATGATTTGGTAGCTGAGGAGGACAGGAGCAAAAAAACAGCCAAGGCAGCCGAACACCAGAGAGGTTGGGAACTAAAAGGTTGCAGACCCCTAAACTAACCGCACAATTAGAAGCAGCCGTGTGACGTACCTACGGTGACCTAGACGCCTTGGCACAGCCGGAGAGATTAGCTACACCTAAAGACAGAAAGAGGAAAGCTAACTGCCCCGGAGTAGAGCCCCAAAGGAATAGGTAGCCCCCAAACATATAATGGCAGTTAGACAAGATGAAATATAAACGCAGGTAGAAAATAGAGTAAGCAAACGCTGGGACCAAAAGCTGTCTAGACAGGATCGGATAGGAAAGAATAATGTCTGCAACCCAGCAAAACCCTAGGAAAACTTCCAACACTTCTGATTCCAAAAATGCTGAGACCACACGGTCTCGCCCCCACTTAATCAGATCTCTGGTGTGAATACGCTGCTACCCAGCAGCGCTGAAATAACAGGAGCTGGGCAAATGATAAGTCTTTCTTTGGCTAGTCTTTCCCTCTCTACTCGTCTGAGGTAACTAGCTTGTCTGTCCCAGCCCTCCGGCTAAACTGATCTGAGGTAACTGCTGTTCTGAGGTAAAACCAACGACTAGCTAACTCAGCTAGACTGCCTTCATCTCACTACTGTCGTCTCAAGGGCTCCCTCTGGTGGAACCAGGGAAAATGTGAAGTGTTGTGTGCTTATAGGTTATCAGGGATTTACCTTTCGTGCATCCTTCAGGGTAACATGTGGCTCCAGTCACAGCTGGGCTACACATAACCAGTCGTCTTGTCCCTGCAGCTGAAAAACACCCCCATAGCATGATGCTGCCACCACCATGTTTCACTGTTGGGATTGTATTGGGCAGGTGATGAGCAGTGCCTGGTTTTCTCTACACATACCAATTAGAATTATAGCCAAAAAGTTCTATCTTCGTCTCATCAGAACAGAGAATCTTATTTCTCATAGTCTGGAGTCCTTCATATGAATTTTAGCAAATTCTGTGTGGGCTTTCATATGTCTTGCACTGAGGAGAGGCTTCTGTCGGGCCACTCTGCCATAAAGGCCCGACTGGTGGAGGGCTGCAGTGATAGTTGACTTTGTGGAACTTTCTCCCATCTCCCTACTGCATCTGTTGAGCTCAGCCACAGTGATCTTGGGGTTCTTCTTTACCTCTCTCACCAAGGCTCTTCTCCCACGATTGCTCAGTTTGGCTGGACGGCCAGGTCTAGGAAGGCTTCTGGTGGTCCCAAACTCCTTCTATTTAAGAATTATGGAGGCCACTGTGCTCTTAGTAACCTTGAGTACTGCAGAAAATCCTTTGTAACCCTGGCCAGATCTGTGCCTTGCCACAATTTTGTCTCTGAGCTCTTTGGCCAGTTCCTTTGACCTCATGATTCTCATTTGGTCTGACATGCACCGTGAGCTGTGAGGTCTTATATAGACTGGCGTGGGCCTTTACAAATCAAGTCTTATCAGTTCAATTAAACACAGCTGGACTCCAGTGAAGGAGTAGAACCATCTCAAGTAGGATCACAAGGAAATGGACAGCATGTGACTTAAATATGAGTGTCTGAGCAAAGAGTCTGAATACTTATGACCATGTGATATTTCAGTTTTTCTTTTTTAATAAATTTGCAAAAAATTCTACATTTCTTTTTATTCAGTAAAGATGGGGGCAGAGTGTACATTAAT
Source organism: Oophaga sylvatica (assembly GCA_033576555.1). NCBI lineage: Eukaryota > Metazoa > Chordata > Amphibia > Anura > Dendrobatidae > Oophaga > Oophaga sylvatica. The sequence continues at coordinate 40,258 of JARQOD010003170.1, read as the reverse complement.
AAAAAAAAATGAAATTTTTGAGTTTAACAAATGGCTGCAATGAAACAAAGTGAAAAATTTAAAGAGGTCGGGATAGTTTCCGTACCCACTGTATATGTTCTCCATCCTGGTTTATATGTCCCTATCCTGGTATATATGTACCCCCATCCTAGTATATACAGTACAGACGAAAAGTTTGGACACACCTTCTCATTTAAAAATGTTTCTGTATTTTCATGACTATGAAAATTGTAAATTCACACCGAAGGCATCAAAACTATGAATTAACACATGAAATGGTTTTCACTTCCGGTGACTACCTCTTGAAGCTCATCAAGAGAATGCCAAGAGTGTGCAAAGCACTCATCAAAGCAAAAGGTGGCTACTTAGAAGAACCTAGAATACAAGAAATATTTTCAGTAGTTTCACATTTTTTTGTTAAGTATATACAGTAATTCCACACGTGTTAATTCATAGTTTTGAAGCCTTCGGTGTGAATGTACAATTTTCATAGTCATGAAAATACAGAAACATCTTTAAATGAAAAGGTGTGTCCAAACTTTTGGTCTGTACTGTAAGTCCCCCATCCTGGTATATATGTTCTCTATCCTGTTTATATGTCCCTATTCTGGTATATATGTCCCCCTTCCTGGTATATATGTTCTCCATCCTGGTTTATATGTACCTATCCTAGCATATATGTCCCCATCCTGGTATATATGTCCCCATCCTGGTATATATATATGTTCTCCATCCTGATTTATATGTCCCTATACTGGTATATATGTCCCCAATCCTGGTATATATATCCCATCCCCATCCTGGTTTATATGTCCTATCTTGGTATATATGTCTCCCATCCTGGTATATATGTCTCCATCCTGGTATATATGTTCTCCATCCTGGTTTATAGGTCCCCATCCTGGTATATATGTCTATCATCCTGGTATATATGTCCCCAGTCCTGGTATATATGTTCTCCATCCTGGTTTATATGTCCCTATCCTGGTATATATGTACCCCATCCTGGTATATATGTCCCCCATCCTGTTATATATATTCCCCATCCTGGCATATATATTCCCTATCCCGATATATATGTTCCCCATCCTGTTATATGTTACGGATATGCAACTCAGGACTAGGGCAGAAGGGGGAGAAGCTGACCCTGTACTAGGACTAGGCTGAAGCCCTACGATGGAGCAGGCGACCTATTCCTTCTTAATAGACCCACCAACGTTTCCTAGGCTAAACTCAAACAAAGACCTAAAGGTAGGGGAAGGGTATCCCTGAAAGATCTAGAGACTGAGAACAAAAACAGGTAACCTCCTAGTAGGAAAATAGAGGAAGCTGCAGTTACGAAAGGAAAAACACAAAACAAAGCAGGCAGAACTAGAGATCCCAGAACTACACAATATCAAACATAGAAAGCTATCAAAGCACCTAGCCAGAACTCTAGGGGATTAAAACTGTTGTCCAGCAAGGACTGAGAGGCAGGTGCTGGGTAATAAAGGGTGATGCAATCACCTGACCCTAGACAAACCCAGCACCGGGGGAAAAAGACCAGCAGCCAGAAAGCCACAACAAGATGGCGGATGTTCAAAACGAAATAGATTCTAACAGTACCTCCGCTTTTACGAGGATCCTCCAGATCCTCTTGGACGAGCCTTATTCGGAAATCTTCTGTGAAAAGCCTTAATCAGCCTTGAGGCAGAGATGTCCTCAGCTTTCACCCAGGAATTATCCTCGGGACCGGAACCTTTCCAGAACACGAGATACTGCAACCTTCCTCTGTGCCACCTGGAATCTAAAATGCATGAAATTTCAAACTCGCAGTCCTCATCAACTGGAGGAGCAGTCGGCATCGCCTCCTTATCTGACATGTCAACTTTCTTCAGTAAAGATACATGAAAAACTGAATTAATTCTCCAGGACGAAGGGATGTCTAATCTCTACGCTGCCGAGTTGACAACCTGAACAACTTAGGCCCCAGTTTTTTAGAAGGGATCTTCAAACGCAGATTCCTAGAGGACAACCAGACCATGTCCCCAACTGCAAACAACGCCTCCCTTCTTTTCTTGTCAAAGTATTTCTTTGACCTCCTATTCACCTCTTTCAGATTATGGCATACACTGGTCCAAACCCTTTCCAAATTTCTAGAAAAACTCTCCTCCTCAAGCATCGCCGCCCCAATCTTTGAAAATGGACCGAAAATGGATGCCTCCCTGTACAGCAAAAACTCAGCTAGTGGTAGGTATTCTGACCACATCTCCTGATTGTCTGCTACAAAACATCTCAAAAACTGCTCGATTTCCTGGTTCTACAGTTCGGTCTGTCCATTGGACTCTGGATGATAACCTGACGAAAATGACAAATGAACCTTTAATCTGTCACAAAAAGCACGCCAAAAGCGACCCACAAACTGTGGTCCTCTATAGGAAACAATGTCCGTGGGAACACCATGGAGCCTGACAATAGTAACATAGTAACATAGTTATTAAGGTTGAAGGAAGACTTTAAATCCATCTAGTTCAACCCATATCCTATCCTAACCTGCCCTAACATGTTGATCCAGTGGAAGGCAAAAAAAAAACCCAAGTGGCAAACAGTAAGCTTCACATTGGGGAAAAAAATTCCTTCCCGACTCCACATACGGCAATCAGACTAGCTCCCTGGATCAACGCAGTATCTAGGAAACTGGTGAATACAGCCTGTAATATTATACTTTTCAAGAAAGGCATCCAGTCCCTTCTTAAATTTTAGTAGGGAATCACTCATTACAACATTAGACGGCAGAGAGTTCCATAGTCTCACTGCTCTTACAGTAAAGAATCTGCGTCTGTGATTATGGTGGCTAAACCTTCTTTCCTCCAGACTCAGAGGATGTCCCCTTGTCCCCGTCACAGGTCTAAGAGTAAAAAGATCATTAGAAAGGTCTTTGTACTGTCCCCTCATATATTTATACATTGTAATAAGATCACCCCTAAGCCTTCGTTTTTCCAAACTAAATAACCCCAAGTGTAATAACCTGTCCTGGTATTGCAGACCCCCTAGTTCTCTAATAACCTTGGTCGCTCTTCTCTGCACCCGCTCCAATTCAGCTATGTCTTTCTTATACACCGGAGACCAGAACTGTACACAGTATTCTAAGTGTGGTCGCACCAACGACTTGTATAGAGGTAAAATTTCACAAATTCCTAACCTAGAGTCTTGGCGCAGGGTAATTTATTAAACGGGACCAGATGACACATCTTACTAAACTGGTCCACAACAACCCAGATGACAGAAAAACCCTCAGAGACCGGCAGATCGGTGATAAAATCCATAGCAAGATGCGTCCATGGCGAACTAGGAACCTCCAAAGGGCACAGCAACCCTGCAGCCGAGGCATGGGAGGCCTTCGACCTAGCGCACACAGTACACAGACGCACCCACATGATTTCTCTTTGCCACCCTGGCCACCAGAAACTTCGACCGATCAACTTTCTAGTTTCCGAAATCCCTGGATGACCCGCCAACCGAGACTCATGACATTCAGCAAACAAAGCTCTCCTCAAGGCTCTGAGCACAAATAATTACCATATGGAGTTTTTGTTGGTGCAGCATTCTGGGCCTCTAGGATGCTATTCTCCAACTTAGAACCCAATGCTGCCACCACCACCCCTCTCTGCAAAATACATTCCTCCTTCTCAGTATTAACTGCTGGAGAGAAACTACGAGACAAAGCATCCGCTTTAACATTCTTTGTCCCAGGGATACTGTATATGTTACGGAGAAATGGAACTGGGCAAAAAACAGTGCCCACCTAGCTTGACGGGCATTCAAACGTTTAGCAGCATATTAGATTCTTATGATCAGTAAAAACCTGTATCGGATGTATAGCCCCCTCCTAGGCTAGACATCTGACATCATAGGCTGAATGACCATCGACCTTCTTTCTGGCTCCTCTCCTCCATGAGGCCGTATCTGACCTGTCTCAGGCTGAGCCTTGAGCCATGTCTGAGTACATTAAAGGGAATCTGTCACCCCAAAATAGCCATATCAGATAAAGATATGGCTGAATAGTGCGTCCCATAACTAAGCTAACGGTGGGTATCATATATCATGATACCCCCGTTTTCATATCAAAATACCTTTTTAAAGTTGGTGATTGTAGGTGTCAATCACTGCAGTCAGGTCAGGAGGGCAGCGGTTTTCATGTCCTCCCCGCCCCCGCTCCTCGTCATCTGTTGCGTTACTTGCGTATTCACAGACGGCGTTAGGTTCCCGCAATTGCGGAATTCAAAATCCGGCCCGGCACATGCGCAGTATGCTTTGCCCAACGGTGGGCAAAGCATAAAATGACTACAGCGCATGCGCTAGTCTTTCCTTGCCCCGGAAATTACTGCTTGCCTTGGATGACTTCGGGGGCAAGGAAAGACTAGCGCATGCGCTGTAGTCATTTTATGCTTTGCCCACTGTTGGGCAAAGCATACTGCGCATGCGCCGGGCCGGATTTTGAATTGCGCAATTGCGGGAACCTAACGCCGTCTGTGGTATTCACAGACGGCGTAACGCAACAGATGACGAGGAGCGGGGGCGGGGGAGGACATGAAAACCGCTGCCCTCCTGACCTGACTGCAGTGATTGACACCTGCAATCACCAACTTTAAAAAGGTATTTTGATATGAAAACGGGGGTATCATGATATATGATACCCACCGTTAGCTTAGTTATGGGACGCACTATTCAGCCATATCTTTATCTGATATGGCTATTTTGGGGTGACAGATTCCCTTTAAAGAGAATCTAGGCTCGGGATTTATCTGGAAGTCTTCCTGCCCGGCCCGTCAGGATTCTTCTTTGCTAAGAAATAGGAAGGCTCACTTCGACCCTGTATTGATTATAGGGGTGTCAACTAAATAACAATCAAAAATAAAAATCCTCTGCACTCATTTCTGAGCTGTTTGATTGTCTTCATAAAACAACCTCCAGAGGGTGTACAATCTGATTCGAATACGTCAGGGAGATGAATGGAAGATGGCTTTAATACGCGTGATGGCCACTCCAAGTATCATGTAATCCCATTTGAACTCTGTAATGCCCCTGAAGTCTTTCAAGAACTGGTGACAAAATCTTCCAGGACCTCCTCTACAAATTTGTGGTAGTTTACCTAGATGACATCTTGGTGTTTTCTCCCAATCTGCCCACACACTGGAGTTATGTTCACCAGGTTCTGCAGAGATTAAGGAAGAAACCTCTGTATGCCAAGTATGAAAAGGGCGTCTTAGAGCAAACTTTTCTTCTGTTTCTTGGGTACATCATCTCTGAGACCGGCCTGAAAATGGATGCCATCTTGAAGTGGCCCCGTCCTGACAGACTCATAGCTATCCAAAGGTTTCTCGGATTTGCGAACTACTACCGCTAGTTCATCCCGCATTTTTCCTATTGGACCGCCCCTATTTCTGCCATGACCTACATGGGGGCCAACCCTAAGATATGGACCCCTGTGTAAGAGAACACCTTTGTGTCTTTGAAAAAGGCCTTCTCTTCTGCTCCAGTGCTGCATCGGCCAAACAATAATAAACAGTTCTTCCTGGAAGGAGATGCTTCTTCCTCAAGATCCGGAGTCATTCTTACCCAGAAGACTTCTTCTGGCCGCCTGGTGACCTGAGGCTTCTTTTCCAAAATCTTCTCAGCTCCAGACTGCAACTACTGGATAGGTGATCAAGAACTGTTAGCAATTAAACTGGCTCTGAAGGAGTGCCGATTCTATTTGAAAGAGCAATCCATTCAACATAGCGGCTTAATCCACGACAAGCCAGGTGGTCTCTGTTCTTCATCTGCTTCAACTTTACTCTCCATTTTTGTGTTCCGACTAGGAGGAGGAACCTCAACACATCATTGAGCCCTCCAAAATGATTACTATAATTCCGTTGTATTTGTCTCGGGTACCTTCTAGAAAGACTTACATTGCTGGACCAGAAAGGAAGCGGGTTCTTCCATGGGGTCAATCGTCTAAGTTGGCTGGTCATGCTGAACAGAAGAAAACACTTCTCATTTCCCGATATTATTGGTGGCTGAGTCTGCACAAGGCTATAGCGGATTTCATCTTTGCCTGTCCCTCTTGTGCCCATAACAGCTTCCTACTGGTCGGCTACTTCCTGTACCCGCAGCATCTGCTCCCTGGCAGCATATTGCAATGGATTTCATTACTGATCTTCTAGTATCAGTCGTGTGTACCGTTATCTAGGTGGTTGTGGATCGCTTGTAAAAAATGGCTCATTTCATGCAACTCTCCGGTCTTCCATCTGTTTAAGTGCTTGCAGAGAAGTTTATTCTGCATATTTTCCTCCTCCATGGTTTCCCGCTCCATATTCTCTCGGATAGATGCCTCTGGTTTACTTCTCGCTTCTGAAGGGCCACCTGCAAGCTACTGAATGTCTCTTTGGATTTCTCTTCGGCCTACCATCTTAAATCTAATGGTCAATGGTAGAGCGGGTCAATTAAATTCTGGCCAACCTTCTGCGGCACTTTGTTAATGCCCACAGCAATGACGGGGCCGAACTCCTGCCTTGGGCCAAATTCTCATACTGCCAAATCTCCATTTTTTGTTGTCTACAGACAACATTCCAAAATTCCATTGACTGTTTCTACCACATCCGATATTCCTGCTGCTGAATCCCTCGTTGAAGTCCTCTGAACAGATGAAAAGACATGCAGGCAAGAGATGTCTGGATCTGCCTCTGTTTTATCCTGGAGACAAGGTCTGGCAGTCATCTAAGTATGTCTGTCTCAAGGTACTCTCGTATAAACTAGGCCCTCACTTCATTGGCCCATTCGACATTCTGAAACAGTAGCCTACAAGATCAAACTCCCGGTATCTTTATGGATCCCCAATTCTTTTCATGTGTCTCTCTTCAAACCTGTCGTCCTCAGTCCATTTTCCAATGATCCTGGTACCACTCCTGCTCCAGTCAGCACCTAAGATGTGTAGATAAGCCCTGAAAGGCAGTGGCTGTATCTTATATCAGCCAAAAGTGCTGACAGGTTCCCTTTAAGGTCATGGAGTGGCCTAGCCAGTCTCCAGACCTTAATCCCATAGAAAACTTATGGAGGGAGTCGAAGCTCGGAATTGCAAAGCGACAGCCCCAAAATCTTAATGATTTAGAGATTATCTGCAAAGAGGAGTGGACCAAAATTCCTTCTGACATGTGCGCAAACCTTATCATCAACTACAAAAAAGTCTGACTGCTGTGCTTGCCAACAAGGGTTTTGCCACCAAGTATTAAGTCTTGTTTGCCAGAGGGATCAAGTACTTATTTCTCGCTGCAAAATGCAAATAAATTTATATAATTTGGGCAGCATGGTGGCTGAGTGGTTAGCACTACAGCCTTGTAGAGCTGGAGTCCTGGGTTCAAATCCCACCTAGGACAACATCTGCAAGAAGTTTGTATGTTTCTCCCCATGTTTGCGTGGGTTTCCTCTGTGTTCTCTGGTTTCCTCCCACATTCCAAAGACATTCTGATAGGGAATTTAGATTGTGAGCCCCATCGGGGACAGTGATGATAATGTGTGCAAACTCTAAAGTGCTGCTGAATATGTTGGCGCTATATAAAAATAAAGATTATTATTATATCATTTATACAATGTGATTTTCTGGATCTTATTTTTGATATTCTATCTCTCAATGTTAAAAATAACCTACCCTTAAAATTATATACTGTTCATGTCTCTGTCAGTGGGTGAACGTACAAAATCAGCAAGGGATCAAATACTTATTTCCTCCCACTGTACACAGGAGCTCTGTATATAGTGTATTGTTATGATTTGGTAGCTGAGGAGGACAGGAGCAAAAAAACAGCCAAGGCAGCCGAACACCAGAGAGGTTGGGAACTAAAAGGTTGCAGACCCCTAAACTAACCGCACAATTAGAAGCAGCCGTGTGACGTACCTACGGTGACCTAGACGCCTTGGCACAGCCGGAGAGATTAGCTACACCTAAAGACAGAAAGAGGAAAGCTAACTGCCCCGGAGTAGAGCCCCAAAGGAATAGGTAGCCCCCAAACATATAATGGCAGTTAGACAAGATGAAATATAAACGCAGGTAGAAAATAGAGTAAGCAAACGCTGGGACCAAAAGCTGTCTAGACAGGATCGGATAGGAAAGAATAATGTCTGCAACCCAGCAAAACCCTAGGAAAACTTCCAACACTTCTGATTCCAAAAATGCTGAGACCACACGGTCTCGCCCCCACTTAATCAGATCTCTGGTGTGAATACGCTGCTACCCAGCAGCGCTGAAATAACAGGAGCTGGGCAAATGAACAGCAACAAAGGAGAAACAGAGTCCAGCGCAGGCCCCAGCAGGGGACCCGGCTGACCTCACAAAGCAGGGCAGCAAAAACACAGAAAACCAATCCAAAGAAGAAAGCAGAAAATAACTTATCTGAATGTTCGCAGGAGACAGCAGAGAACAAGCTGACTTCCAAACAAGACCAGGAAGAGGTAACTAATCACCGGCAAGGATCATGGAGGGCAGCTCAATTATATCAGCCCAGTCCGTCTCCCCTGATTGCCAGTCATCGCTTCCAGGTGATAAAGCCTTGTCATTCAATACAGCTTCCATACCATCAGCAACCACCAGAGGGAGCCTTAGCTCAGAAGTCATCTCCAGAACTTTCACAATAGTGTATAGTGTACAGGTAATACAGTGATCACCAGTGACATTATACACAGGAGCTCTGTATATAGAGTCAGTGTACAGGTAATGCAGGATCACCAGTGACATTATAAACAGGAGCTCTGTATATAGTGTCAGTGTACGGGTAATACAGTGATCACCAGTGACATTATGCACAGAAGCTCTGTATAAAGTGTCAGTGTACAGGTAATACAGTGATCACCTGTGACATTATACATAGGAGCTCTATATATAGTGTCAGTGTACAGGTAATACAGTGATCACCTGTGACATTATACATAGGAGCTCTATATATAGTGTCAGTGTACAGGTAGTACAGTGATCACCAGTGACATTATTCACAGGAGCTCTGTATATAATATACAGGTAATATAGTGATCACCAGTAATATTATGCACAGGAGCTCTGTATATAGTATTCAGTGAACAGGTAATACAGTGATCACTAGTGACATTATACACAGTAGCTCTGTATATAGTGTCAGTATACAGGTAATACAGTGATCACCAGTGACAGTGACATTATTTACAGGAGCTCTGTATATAATGTACAGGTAATACAGTGATCACCAGATGACGTAGCGGTCTCGCGTGATGCTACGTCATCTGGAGTCATTGTCGCCAGGCATCACTGGGAACGGGAGTTGCCGGGAGCATTGCGAGGACCAGAAGGCTGTGGGGGCCGCCAGAAGGTGAGAATATCACGATTTTTTATTTTTTTAATTATTTTTAACATTAGATCTTTTTACTATTGATGCGGCATAGGCAGCATCAATAGTAAAAACTTGGTCACACTTGTCAAACACTATATTTGACTAGTGTGACCAACCTTTCAATCAGTTTTCCAAGCGATGCTACAGATCGCTTGGAAAACGCTAGCATTCTGCAAGCTAATTATGCTTGCAAAACGCTAGTTTTTAGCGGGAATACATATACCTATAAAATGCGTATTTCCCGCGGCAGGGAGTTGCGGGATTGTCGCGGAAATTTCCGCGGAAATTCTGATACATGTGCACATAGCCTTAGTGTAAAGGAGGCATCGCAGGTGCTGTGACCTAATCAGCACAGCAGACACACAATGCTGCCTCCTAGGTGTTATCTGGGCTCCACTTAGAAGCTACTTGCCCAATATTTGCATCAGATGGGTGTTGTAGTCCCTGATTCCCTCCTCCTGTTCTGAAAGCTCCTGCAGAAGATTGAATAGATCTGTGAACAAGGAGCTCAGCAGCCCCACATCCACCAATGAGAAGACAGGGGCAGGGGCTACAAAAGTGACTATCTAAGAAAGATCAGAATTGTGGATCAGTCCCTCTCTGGTCCTCGGGCTGCAAGTGTCAGCGAGCCGGACAGGAACAGTCAGTAGGCTGGATGTGGCCTGCTGGCCGCAGTTTGCCCAGACCTGGTGTATAGTGTACAGGTAATACAGTGATCACCAGTGACATTAGACACAGGAGCTCTGTATATAGTGTATAATGTAAAGGTAATACAGTGATCACTAGTGACATTAGACACATGAGCTCTGTATATAGTATACAGTGTATAGTGTGTGTGTACATGTAACACACTGACTCACCAGTGACGTCTCTAGGTGAACTCCTTCATTTTCACTTTTTTCTTCATCTGGTACAGACCGTCACTTCTTCCATCCAGGACTCATCTCTGCAGAAAATAACTCACAGTCTTTAATAGCTCTGATCACTTCTATAGCACATTCCCCACTTTTTCCCTGATTTCTACACTACTGCAGATGAAGAAAAAAGTGACGTAGTGCCGCCCTGCACAGTAACAGGACCCCCTTTTGTTCCCCCCATGGAAAATGGTTTCCTAAAAAGTAAATTATATTACAGTAATAATAATGTCCCTAATTGGACCCTAAAGTATATATGTTCCCCCCTTGCCACCACAAACTAATAATGTATGTTCCTTATTCTGGCCCCCTTTATTCAATAATGTTCCCCAGCCTGGCCCTCAGTGTCCCTTGTCCATCCTGACCCTTCATGTCCCTTGTCCAGCCTGGCCCCCATGCCCTTTATCCAGACTGACCCCCAAGTCCCTTGTCCAGCCTGGCCTCCCGATGTCCCTTGTCCAGCCTGGCCCCCATATGTCCAGCCTGGCTCCCATATTTGCATCCTGGCCAGCAAAAGTGCATCCTGGCTCCCATATGTCCCTTATTCTGGCCTCCATATGTGCATCCTGGCCCCAGATATCCATCCTTGCCCCCATATGTCCCTTGTCCTGTCCCCCATATATCCATCTTGGTCCCCATATATCCATTCTGGCCCCAATATTTCCCTTGTCCTGGCCCCCATATATACATCCTGGCCCCTAAAAGTGCATCCTGGTGTAAGGTTCTATGTATATATTCCTGAAACTCAGTTTGTTCGTCAGCCATTTTACTTTCTGTCTTGCTGCAGCTATCTTGCCCTCAGTCAAAATGGAGTTTCCAGCTTGCATGTTCCCGCCCTGATTCTCTCCTTTGCTTCTTAAGCAGCCACAGCTGAGCAATCAGTGCTTCAGAATCTAGCCTGCAGTGAACCTGTGACTTGACTCCTGTAAGCCTTGGACCTTGTACTCCAGCTATTCCTACTGAGGAACTCTGAAGCACTTGTGGACTCTGAACCTTGCTCTTTGAAAGACCCACGTTTGCATGGACTTACGGTAACAGAGAAGAAGATCCTGAATCTGTATTGGAGAGTGATTGCTGAGCTTGGATTACTCTGGCCTGCTGTGTCTCCTGTTTCTGTGTCTGCAAACTGTGTGACTATTTCTGCCAACTTGTATGAAGTAATACAGGACTTTTCTATATCAAACCTGTGACTCCTGTGTTTTCATCGCACCCAAGCACAAGACGCTATATGAACTGTACTACATACATTACAAGATTCTGAAGCCAAAACGTTAGTGTCTGCTGGGTCTGGAAGGCTGTGTCTGCTGTACTGTGGATATCAGACGTCCGGTTGTACTTTCTGTGATGACAGTGGTTGTGACTTCTCACAACCATTCCAGGTGAGCAATTCCCTTAAGTTTTTTCTTTTTGCAGTGTTACCACAGGTAAACACTATTGTTTTTTTTTTTTTTCCTTTCTTTTCTCTTTTTGTCTGCTGTAACTCTGGATATCAGATGTCTGGTTGAAACTTTCTGTGATGATAGTGGTTGTGACTTCTCACAACCATTCCAGTAATCCTGTCTTAAAAGATCTGGAAAATGGAGGCCCGCATAAAGGAACTTTGCGGAGTGACTGATAATATCCTTGCAGATTTGCAGAATATAAAGACCCGTTTTACAAATCTACAGGACCTCAATAATCACAATTTGCAAGTGGTTGGACAGACTACCCAGGATTTGCGAGCCAGGATTGAGGTTCTAGAGGGACGAGTCCAGGCTCCTGCCGTAGCCCCGAGTGCTGGGATTCCCAAGTTGCCCCCTTTTCGTTTTGGCGGTGAACGTGAGAAATTCAGGGGATTTATTAATCAATGCAATCTTTTTTTTTCTGCACATGCTTCACAATTTCCCACTGAACGATCTAAGGTGCTTACTATAATTATGTTGCTTACCAACAAGGCTTTAATGTGGGCAAACCCTCTGATTGAGACTGAGGATGATTGTTTGAATCACCTTGATGATTTTATTTCAGCCATGGGGCAGGTGTTTGATGACCCCAATCGAGGTGCAACAGCTGAAGCAGCCATGTTAGCTTTGCGCCAAGGTAAGCACTCGGTAGCTGAATATGCCTTGGATTTCAGGAGATGGGCCCTTGATACCACCTGGGACAGTTCCGCCAAAAAATCTATTTTTCGAAAGGGGTTATCTCCACTGATTAAGGATGAACTTGCTCGTGCCGACCCTCCCACTGCGTTAGGTGACTTTATTAACTACTGCATCCGTATTGATACTCGTCTGACTGAACGCAGGCAAGAGAGATGGTTCGAAAGCAATCGTACTAACCTTTTCCTACCTTCCTCTCCAGCTAAGGAACCTTTGAGTAGGATTACACGGGAACCTGAACCTGAACCCATGCAGGTAGACTCTTTACAACGACGGGTTAGTGATGCACGCAAGGAACATCGTTTTAAGGAGAATCTATGTTTCTATTGTGGTAAGTCAGGGCACTTCATTATAAACTGCCCCAGCCGTTCTCGTAAGACTACTGCAGCACTCATTCATTGTGAGTGTTGCGAGAGGGGATCTGTCAGGTCCGAGCCTCAGGCTCCAGAGAGATCTGCAGCAACAGATCTTGATTTCTCGGACTTAAACTCCGTTACCTCTGAGGACGTTGACTGTGTAAACGCTGCCATTTTTCAAGTTTCCTCAGCGGTGTCCCAGCTGAGTTGTAAGAAAAACAATTCTCATTGCTTTCTTTCCATCAAACTCTGGGTTGACTCAGCTTGGGTGTCTAGCTCTGCTATGATCGACTCAGGGCAAGTGGAAATTTTATGGATGTCTCCTTTGCTCTGAAACAGGGAATACGTTCAGTGAAGAAGGCTACTCCAGTACAGATGGAAACTGTGGATGGCTCCCTGCTGACCTCTGGACCAGTGGATCAGGAAACAGAGCCTTTGAGGGTTCTTATGGGTAAAGATCATCAAGAGAAACTGTCCTTTATGCTTATCTCTTCTCCCCACTTTCCCATTATTCTAGGGCTACCATGGCTGCAGGCTCAGAATCCTACCATTAACTGGGAGACCAAGGAATTACACTTTCCAGAGAAACAGATGAGTCCAAAAGTTTCAGCTTGCTCTGTTCCTAAAGGAATCATGTCAGTCCCTGAACTACCAGCTGTATACCAGGACTATGTGGATTTATGTGACAAGAAGAACGCTGACCAGCTTCCTCCTCACCGTCCATATGATTGTCCAATTGAATTATTGCCTGGAGCAGAGATACCTTTTGGTAAGATCTACCCCCTGGCGGGGCCCGAGCTAAAGGCTTTAAAGGATTACATAGATGAAAATCTAGCCAAGGGCTTCATACGCCCCTCTTCATCTCCTGCAGGTGCACCCATCTTCTTTGTAAAGAAGAAAGATGGATCTCTGAGACCATGCGTAGACTATAGGGAACTAAATAAGGTTACTATTAGAAACCGTTATCCATTGCCTTTAATCCCTGAGTTATTGGAGAGAGTGCGACATGCCAAAATTTTTTCTAAACTAGATCTTCGTGGGGCCTATAACTTAGTCCGTATTAGACCTGGGATGAATGGAAGACTGCATTCAGGTCACGCTATGGACACTTTGAATATCTAGTTATGCCTTTTGGTCTGAGTACCGCCCCAGCCACTTTCCAACACTTGGTGAATGACATCTTCAGGATCTCCTAGATACATTCGTGGTAATTTATTTGGATGATATTCTAATTTTTTCTAACTCCACAGAGGAACATCATGGACATGTGAGAATGGTCTTGGAACGTCTAAGACAAAATCATCTTTACATCAAACTTGAAAAGTGTAAATTCCATAGGACCGAAATTCAATTTCTGGGGTATGTACTGTCTACACAAGGAATTAGTATGGATGGAAGCAAAACTCAAGCCATCAAGGATTGGCCAAGTCCTAGAAATGTGAAGGAGGTACAGCGCTTCATCGGGTTTGCCAACTTCTATAGTCGTTTCATTAGAAATTTCTCTGAGGTAGTGTCACCTATCACTCAACTTACCCGGAAAGAGTCTAGGTTTTCCTGGACTCCCCAAGCCCAGGAAGCATTTTCCCGTCTAAAAGATAAATTTACCACTGCACCTATCCTAGTACATCCCAACCCCGAGCTTGCCTTCATAATAGAGGTGGATGCTTCAGACTGTGCCGTTGGAGCTATACTCTCTCAGAGAACAGGTGAGAAGAATGTCTTGCATCCCTGTGCCTTCTTTTCCCAGCAGTTGTCTTCGGCTGAGAGGAACTACGATGTGGGCAATAGAGAGTTGTTGGCCATTATTGCTGCCTTCAAAGAATGGAGACACCTTCTTCAGGGAGCTGCACAGCAAATAGTCGTCCTGACAGACCATCGTAACCTTGAGTTTATCAGGTCGGCTAAGTGCCTGACTCCTCGCCAGGCTCGCTGGAATCTTTTCTTAAACCAATTTAATTTTATCATCTCTTATAGACCAGGATCGCGCAATGGAAAGGCTGATGCACTCTCTAGGATTTACTCAGCAGAGACACGTCCAATTACTCCTCCTAAGACTATTCTTCCTGACTCTAGATTCCTAGGAGTAATTCATAATCAAGACCTACTTAAGGACATCAAGGAAGCATACCATGCGGATTCCTTTTTGGCACAACCCCCAAGGGACGTAAGTCTTGTCTTTAAGAATGGTGTGTGGATTCAGGGACAACGTCTGTATATTCCTGAAACAGTCAGATTAAGAGTATTGCAACTCATTCACGATTCCAAGATAGCTGGGCATAGAGGAATTCTAAAGACACAGGAATTTCTTTCTCGTTTCTTTTGGTGGCCCACTTGCAGGAAGGATGTTTTGAATTATGTCACTTCATGTGAGGTCTGTGCAAGATGCAAAACACCTCGCTCCTCACCAACTGGTCTGTTACAGCCTCTTCCCACCCCGTCCCGCCCGTGGGGATCCATTTCTATGGACTTCATTGTGGAGTTACCAACCTCTCAGGGAAGAACACCATTCTAGTGGTGGTTGACCGTCTAACAAAGGCAGCTCATTTTATCCCTTGTGTCAGCTTACCCACTGCAAAACAGACATCAGATTTGATGATTAAAGATGTGTTTCGCTTACATGGAGTACCGGATGAGGTTATTTCGGATCGAGGGGTGCAATTCACTTCTAGGTTTTGGCAAAATTTCTGTGCAGCATTGGACATTAAAGTAAACCTTTCTTCTGCTTTTCATCCCCAGACTAATGGACAGACCGAACGAACCAATCAAACCCTGGAGCAGTATCTTCGCTGCTTTATCTGCCACCTACAGGATGATTGGGTGGATCTACTTCCATTAGCTGAGTTCTCGTATAACAACTCTCAGAGTGCCTCCACTAAACAGTCTCCTTTTTACTCTAATCTAGGTTATCATCCTAACATTCTACCACGATTTCCCATAGAAACACCTTTACCAGCAGTGGCTGAAAGAATCACGTCTTTACAGAAGAATATGGATCTTCTAAAGGAAAATCTGGATTCGGCTCAAGAAAGGTACAAGAAAGCAGCAGATAAATTTCGTAAACCTGCACCAGCTTTCAAGGTAGGAGATATGGTCTGGCTGTCAACCAGAAATCTTAAGTTAAGGATTCCATCGTCTAAGTTGGGACATAAGTACATTGGACCCTATAAAATCAGTAAAATTATAAGTGCCGTTGCTTGTCGTCTTCAACTGCCCAGAACTATGAGAATCCACCCTGTCTTTCATGTATCCCTACTAAAGGCTGCGACACCCAATACGTTTCCTGGACGTTCCTCTCCTTGCCCTGACCCAGTGCTAGTCGATGGTCAGGAAGAATTTGTGGTGGAAAGGATTTTAGATTCCAGGTTGTATAGAAATCAGTTACAATATCTGATTAAATGGCAGGGCTACCCAGTGGAGGACAACTCATGGGAACCGGTCAATAACGTTAATGCTCCTCGCTTGCTCCGTCAGTTTCATCAGAGGTACCCACACAAGCCTGGTCTGAGGTCATCCGGAGGTTGTCCTTAAGGGGGAGTAATGTAAGGTTTTATGTATATATTCCTGAAACTCAGTTTGTTCGTCAGCCATTTTACTTTCTGTCTTGCTGCAGCTATCTTGCCCTCAGTCAAAATGGAGTTTCCAGCTTGCATGTTCCCGCCCTGATTCTCTCCTTTGCTTCTTAAGCAGCCACAGCTGAGCAATCAGTGCTTCAGAATCTAGCCTGCAGTGAACCTGTGACTTGACTCCTGTAAGCCTTGGACCTTGTACTCCAGCTATTCCTACTGAGGAACTCTGAAGCACTTGTGGACTCTGAACCCTGCTCTTTGAAAGACCCACGTTTGCATGGACTTACGGTAACAGAGAAGAAGATCCTGAATCTGTATTGGAGAGTGATTGCTGAGCTTGGATTACTCTGGCCTGCTGTGTCTCCTGTTTCTGTGTCTGCAAACTGTGTGACTATTTCTGCCAACTTGTATGAAGTAATACAGGACTTTTCTATATCAAACCTGTGACTCCTGTGTTTTCATCGCACCCAAGCACAAGACGCTATATGAACTGTACTACATACATTACACCTGGCTCCCTTATGTCCCTTATTCTGGCCTCCATATGTGCATCCTGGCACCCAAATATCCATCCTGGCACCCATCTGTCCCTTGTCCTGGCCTCCATATGTGCATCCTGGCCCCCATGCATCCCTTGTCCTGGCTCCCATATGTCCCTTGTCCTGGTCCCCATATATGCATCCTCCCCCCCCCATATTTCCATCCTGGCCACCATATGTCCCTTGTTCTGGTCCGCATATGTGCATCCTGCCCTTCCCCCCATATATCGATCCTGGACCCCATACAATGCTGCATCCACAGAAGAAAAAAAAAAAAGATTCCACTTACCTGCCTGTGCTCTCTGCAATGCTCAGTATCCTCTTATAGATCAGGCGTGCTCGTGTTGAAATGGCCGCCGTTCAAGCAGAGGTCGGTGGCTGACGTGAGTGCACCCATCGCAGGCAGTGAATGACAACGATGTCAGATGCACAATTGTTCAGGTAATGAACACTGCGTGGCCTTGTCCCTGCACATACTCTACCTGCTCTTATAAACGGCCTGTGCCCCTAAAAACCGCAGGCTTTTTTTTTCCCTGTAACTCTTGTTCACAGCAAGGCCCCACCGATACCTCACCAGGCCAGTCCAACCCCGTATGGGATCCACATACGATAGTGAGTCATGGTGGCTCAGTGGTAGCACTGCTGCCTTGCAATGCTGAGGTCCTGGGTTCAAATCCAACCAAGAACATCTATAAGGAGTTTGTAAGTTCTCCCTGTGATTGAGTGGGTTTCCTTCCACACTCCAGAGACTCATACAGATAGAGAATTTAGATTGTGGGGACAGTGGTGATAATGTCTGTAAAGTGCTGTCAAATTAATGGAGCTATATAAGTGAATAAATTAAATAATAGAAATAAAATAGAATTTTATCTGTCCAGGGAAAAAAAATTCACTTAAATTGGATCAGCCCATGATTTCAATATTTCAATATTTATCTTTTATCTTTTTATGTGATTTGGAATCGAACGCTCAATTGGTTGATTATTTTGGTTTCCATTAAATGTTGATACACCATTTTGGTATAAAAAAAATTGCACATTTTATATCAGGAAAGGTTTGCAACTAGAATATTTTGTTCAATGAGATCTGATGTATTCCGTTAAATATTTTGAACTATGTATATATACAAGGGCATAATGATTGCAGCCACAACTGGTCCCATACGGATAGGGGGCCTGCCAAAACCAGCGCCTATTTCAGCTGAATGTACGTCCGAGGATGCACAGCTGAAATATATTACACCGCAGAGACTTGCCGTGTACCTTGTAGCGTCCAAGACTCTCTGTGGACGGGGATTACTCGCTGGGCTGGACGTTGAGGCATACGCTGGGACACTCAGGGTTAAACAAGTCTATTCAGTTTATTAAAGTATTGCATAAACCGCTCCTCAGGAACCTAGTAGCATGCAGCCGCCAGCACAATGTCCTTTAAACATTCAGCTTTATAGAATAAGCACAGTCTCTCACTGACCCCGGTCAGCATAACACGGACTCCTGCCCTTTACCTGTTGGTGTCGGCCACACAGGTTCCCGGATACCTCTTCTCCTCAGAGGTATCCCACAAACATGTCTCTAGCATGAACACAGTCTCCCACTGACCCCGGTCAGTATCACTCACGGTTAGCAGACCATCCACTCCGGAGGTATCTTACAACTCTCCTTCCTCTGGCTCCGACTAGCCAGCAATGCCTCAGACCATTCTGTAGTGTCCAGCCTTGAGACATGGAAATCTGTGCGCGCTGACAGATTCCCAACCACACTCTCATGTGCTCAACACACCTCCATTACATAGCTTGTAACCCCACCCAATGGTGAGGTATGGATCACATGGACTGGTCACATGGTCATGACCTCACAGCAGGTCCTCAAACTCACAACCACCAGTGGGCGGTGTATGTGTGGCTAGCCGATCCCGCCCAGCTCTCCGACTAACCCTGTAAGCCTCCCTAGTAATGTAAACAAAACTCTTGTGGACTACAAGTCCCAAAACAATACTACTTGGCTTACAGCGCAGAGGACTTCTGCAACACATACTGGCCATTCACAACAATGCCAGGCACTGTTTTACCATCATAACTACGCCTCCAGGTACATCCCGAGGAGCACATACAGCGCGCCATAGCTGTAATAGGGTTCACTGTGTGTCGACCCGCCACCACAATTGTGGGTTACCAGGGCAATGGGGTACTCAGAGCCGAGCACGTAGAAGTCTATGGGGATTTGTCACAGGTAGCGGTGGCTCGGTCTGTGGCCCTGGCGGTCTGGCGTATGTTGGGGGAATATTTACAGGGATAGATTTATATAACAGTTCGTGACGCCACCTGTAGTATTCTGGTAATTAGTACCAGCGCTGCTGTAGATCTCTGAGGGGATGGTGATGCAGCTAGATGTCGGGTCCCCTACAGGTGGGACTGGTCCCTCAAAGTCTATGGGATTTGTGAAGTCGGGTGCAGATAAAGAACACAGTCTCACACGGTCAGCGTCTTTCCATACCTTTACTTGTAAGATGTTCAGGCAGGTCCCAGGGAGGCTGATCCAAGGAGAGTGTATCTTGAGACAGCAGCTGGACAAGTTAGGGGCCTCCTTTACTTCCAATACAACGAGTACAACCAGCCTGAAGCGTAGTTCCCTCAAAATCTCCAGCTAATCTATAGCTGTACCGCCCAGTCAGCTTTGTGTTAGGAGCCTTCCTGCGAAGAAGCTGAATTCTTATCTTGTCGTGCACTGACTCAAAGTCTTCACTTCCCCTGACCCCAGTTACGTACTGACTATAAGGGGCTGTCTGCCGCGACCTAGGGTCCGGTAGATTCCTGGTTTTCTTATCACTCTGCTTGAAACAGTAGTGATCCTTCGGTCCCCAGTGACCGGGAGCAATGTGCAGGACTTCTGCAATCCGTAAGCACTAATCCAATAAACCACTGTGCCTTTCGCCTTGTCCACGCTGGTAACATAAGCACTCAAACTAGCCAAGGGTCGAGCAGTCACTTCTTTCTTTTCCTTTCTTCAAAGTTAGCTACAGATGCTCAGTTATCAAAAGGCAGGAGCACGTCTCTGAACCTTATACCGTCCTTTAGACAGGATGCTGAAGACTTTCTGCACTAAACTTCTTCTTTCCTTCCAGTGTATGCTGATGAGGTACAGCTCTGACTAGGCTAAGGTGAATTCAAACACCTGTACCAGCCTCCACGATCTGAACTGATGATAGAGCAGACTCGACTCCTTCCTCCCTCCAGACGTCTTCTCTCTCTGAAGTCTAGACACAGACTACTCACGTCTTCTCTGTCTGAAGACAGGACTAGACTCACTAAATCACTCTAACACATACCTTGACCACTCCCTCAAGAGCAAACTCCACTACCCTAAGGGTGTGTCTAGTATATGTCGAGTGAATGAATATTTAGCATTAAACTGCTGTCTCGCCATACACTCTCCAGGGTACTGCGTGTGCCTAACACCAGGGCTACACATTCCCCCATGGTAAAAGACAGCACTCCCGGGCTGTAAAATACAAAAGAGACATTTTGTTTATGCATAGAAAACATTAAACAATAACTTCTTCCCATCCGGGAGGTGAGAATATCTTGAACGTTGCAAACATTATAGAAAAATACAAATATTAAATAGCATTTAATAAATATACAATATACTTGTGAAGGACCCGCACCAAACCTTCAACGTAGGTCCTGGGTGGGCTGCAGGACATCCAATTGCAGACCTCACTCAGTGCCACACCACACGGGTTTTGTTTTCAGAGGTAGTTGTGACTGGTTTATGTAAAACCAAGAGAAAGCACCGAAGCGCAACTATTTACAAGTAAGTTCTGGGTTGGCACAGTCCTCAACCTCCAAGTCCAATGTAAAACCAAAAACATATATCAAATCACATAATACGAAAGTGCAAAACCTTTTCTGGTTACTATTTATCATTTACCCAGCCGGGCATTCTACAGTAGAAATATATATATTCACTATATAATTTGTGCAAAACTTTATAAAACATTTCAAACTTGTTTACTTTTGGTAGACCCGATAGGGATCTCACCACTTTCCTTTACTATCTATTCATTCTCTGCAAATACACTTTCCAATACATTTTCCACCCCGGGGGCTGGAACGATGCAATGGGCCCTAGATCCCAGGACTAGCAAATCATGTGCTGCGATCAGGGTCTGGGTCGCCACAGTTCTGGTGCGAACCTCTAGGGGCGCAACGGGTACATTTTCTTCACGTGACACCGATTGCGTTTCAATCACAGTTAGCGATATGGACCGCGTCAGGGATTGCGATTGAGACTGGGTCGCATGTTGCGATGTAGAGGTGGCTTTAATTTGCGATGAAATCTGGGTCGCTGTAAGGTTCTGTGTATCTGTTCTGAAACTCAGTTTGTTCGTCGGCCATTTTGCTTTCTGTTTTGCTGCAGCTATCTTGCCCTCAGTCAAAATGGAGTTTTCCAGCTTGCATGTTCCCGCCCTGATTCTCTCCGTTTGCTTCTTAAACAGCCACACCTGAGCAATCAGTGCTTCAGAATCTAGCCTGCAGTGAACCTGTGTTCTGACTCCTGAAGCCTTGGACCTTGTACTCCAGCCATTCCTACTGAGAAACTCTGAAGCACTTGTGGACTCTGAACTCTGCTCTTGAGAGCCTCACGTTTGCATGGACTTGCGGTAACAGAGAAGAAGATCTGAATCTGTTGTGGAGAGTTATTGCTGAGTCAAGATTACTCTGGCCTGCTGTGTCTCCTGCTTCTGTGTTTGCAACCTGTGTGTTTATTTTTGCCAATTTGTATGAAGCAATACAAGACTTTCTTTATCAACCTGTGTCTCAAGTATTTTCATCGCACCCAAGCACAAGACGCTATATGAACTGTACCACATACATTACAAGATTCTGAAGCCAAACGTTAGTGTCTGCTGGGTCTGGAAAGGCTTGTCTGCTGTACTGTGGATATCGGATGTCCGGTTGTACTTTCTGTGATGACAGTGGTTGTGACTTCTCACAACCATTCCAGGTGAGCAATTCCCTTAAGTTTTTTTTTCTGCAGTGTTATCACAGGTAAACACTATTGTTTTTTTTTTTTTTCTCTTCTCTTTTTGTCTGCTGAAACTCTGGATATCAGATGTCTGGTTGAAAGCTTTCTGTGATGATAGTGGTTGTGACTTCTCACAACCATTCCAGGTGAGCAGTTCCCTTAAAGTTTTTTCTTTCTTCAGTGTGGCCACAGGTGAACACTATTGTTTTTTTTCTCTCCTCTTCTTCCAGTATCCTGTCTTAAAAGATCTGGAAAATGGAGGCCCGCATAAAGGAACTTTGTGGAGTGACTGATAATATCCTTGCAGATTTGCAGAATATAAAGACCCGTTTTACAAATCTTCAGGACCTAAATAATCACAATTTGCAAGTGGTTGGACAGACTACCCAGGATTTGCGAGCCAGGATTGAGGTTCTGGAGGGGCGAGTCCAGGCTCCTGCCGTGGCCCCGAGTTCTGGGATTCCCAAGTTGCCCCCTTTTCGTTTTGGTGGTGAACGTGAAAAATTCAGGGGATTTGTTAATCAATGTAATCTTTTTTTTTCTGCACATGCTTCACAATTTCCTACTGAACGATCTAAGGTGCTTACTATAATTATGTTGCTTACCAACAAGGCTTTGATATGGGCAAACCCTCTGATTGAGACTGAGGATGATTGTTTGAATCACCTTGATGATTTTATTTCAGCCATGGGGCAGGTGTTTGATGACCCCAATCGAGGTGCAACAGCTGAAGCAGCCATGTTAGCTTTGCGCCAAGGTAAGCACTCGGTAGCTGAATATGCCTTGGATTTCAGGAGATGGGCCCTTGATACCACCTGGGACAATTCCGCCAAAAAATCTATTTTTCGAAAGGGGTTATCCCCACTGATTAAGGATGAACTTGCTCGTGCCGACCCTCCCACTGCGTTAGGTGACTTTATTAACTACTGCATCCGTATTGATACTCGTTTAACTGAACGCAGGCAAGAGAGATGGTTCGAAAGCAATCGTACTAACCTTTTCCTACCTTCCTCTCCAGCTAAGGAACCTTTGAATAGGATTACACGGGAACCTGAACCTGAACCCATGCAGGTAGACTCTTTACTACGACGGGTTAGTGATGCACGCAAGGAACATCGTTTTAAGGAGAATCTATGTTTTTATTGTGGTAAGTCAGGGCACTTTATTATTAACTGTCCCAGCCGTTCTCGCAAGACTACTGCAGCACTCATTCATTGTGAGTGTTGCGAGAGGGGATCTGTCAGGTCCGAGCCTCAGGCTCCAGAGAGAGCTGCAGCAACAGATCTTGATTTCTCGGACTTAAACTCCGTTACCTCTGAGGACGTTGACTGTGTAAATGCTGCCATCTTTCAAGTTTCCTCAGCGGTGTCCCAGCTGAGTTGTAAGAAAAACAATTCTCACTGTTTTCTTTCCATCAAACTCTGGGTTGACTCAGCCTGGGTGTCTAGCTCTGCTATGATCGACTCAGGTGCAAGTGGAAATTTTATGGATGTCTCCTTTGCTCTAAAACAGGGAATACGTTCAGTGAAGAAGGCTACTCCAGTACAGATGGAAACTGTGGATGGCTCCCTGCTGACCTCTGGACCAGTGGATCAGGAAACAGAGCCTTTGAGGGTTCTTATGGGTAAAGATCATCAAGAGAAACTGTCCTTTATGCTTATCTCTTCTCCTCACTTTCCCATTATTCTAGGGCTACCATGGCTGCAGGCTCAGAATCCTACCATTAACTGGGAGACCAAGGAATTACACTTTCCAGAGAAACAGATGAGTCCAAAAATTTCAGCTTGCTCTGTTCCTAAAGGAACCATGTCAGTCCCTGAACTACCAGCTGTATACCAGGACTATGTGGATTTATGTGACAAAGAAACGCTGACCAGCTTCCTCCTCACCGTCCATATGATTGTCCAATTGAATTATTGCCTGGAGCAGAGATACCTTTTGGTAAGATCTACCCCTGGCGGGGCCCGAGCTGAAGGCTTTAAAAGAGTACATAGACGAAAATCTAGCCAAGGGCTTCATACGCCCCTCTTCATCTCCTGCAGGGGCACCCATATTCTTTGTAAAGAAGAAAGATGGATCCCTGAGACCATGCGTAGACTATAGGGAACTCAATAAGGTTACTATTAGAAACCGTTATCCATTGCCTTTAATCCCTGAGTTATTGGAGAGAGTGCGACATGCCAAAATTTTTCTAAACTAGATCTTCGTGGGGCCTATAACTTAGTCCGTATTAGACCTGGGGATGAATGGAAGACTGCATTCAGGTCACGCTATGGACACTTTGAATATCTGGTTATGCCTTTTGGTCTGAGTACCGCCCCAGCCACTTTCCAACACTTGGTGAATGACATCTTCAGGGATCTCCTAGATACATTCGTGGTAATTTATTTGGATGATATTTTAATTTTTTCTAACTCCACAGAGGAACATCATGGACATGTGAGAATGGTCTTGGAACGTCTAAGACAAAATCATCTTTACATCAAGCTTGAAAAGTGTGAATTCCATAAGACCGAAATTCAATTTCTGGGGTATGTACTGTCTACACAAGGAATTAGTATGGATGGAAGTAAAACCCAAGCCATCAATGATTGGCCAAGTCCTAGAAATGTGAAGGAGGTACAGCGCTTCATCGGGTTTGCAAACTTCTATAGACGTTTCATTAGAAATTTCTCTGAGGTAGTGTCACCTATCACCCAACTTACCCGGAAAGAGTCTAAGTTCTCCTGGACTCCCCAAGCCCAGGAAGCATTTTCCCGTCTAAAAGATAAATTTACCACTGCACCTATCCTAGTACATCCCAACCCAGAGCTTGCCTTCATAATAGAGGTGGATGCTTCAGACTGTGCCGTGGGAGCTATACTCTCTCAGAGAACAGGTGAGAAGAATGTCTTGCATCCCTGTGCCTTCTTTTCCCAGCAGTTGTCTTCGGCTGAGAAGAACTACGATGTGGGCAATAGAGAGTTGTTGGCCATTATTGCCGCCTTCAAAGAATGGAGACACCTTCTTCAAGGACCTGCACAGCAAATAGTCGTTCTGACAGACCATCGTAATCTTGAGTTTATCAGGTCGGCTAAGTGCCTGACTCCTCGCCAGGCTCGCTGGAATCTTTTCTTAAACCAATTTAATTTTATTATTTCTTATAGACCAGGATCGCGCAATGGAAAGGCTGATGCACTCTCTAGGATTTACTCAGCAGAGACACGTCCAATTACTCCTCCTAAGACTATTCTTCCTGACTCTAGATTCCTAGGAGTGATTCATCATCAAGACCTAATTAAAGACATCAAGGAAGCATACCATGCGGATTCTTTTTTGGCTCAACCCCCAAGGGACGTAAGTCTTGTCTTTAAGAATGGTGTGTGGATTCTGGGACAACGTCTGTATATACCTGAAACAGTCAGATTGAGAGTATTGCAACTCATTCACGATTCCAAAATAGCCGGGCATAGAGGAATTCTAAAGACACAGGAATTTCTTTCTCGTTTCTTTTGGTGGCCCACTTGTAGGAAGGATGTTTTGGACTATGTCACTTCGTGTGAGGTTTGTGCAAGATGCAAAACACCTCGCTCTTCACCAACTGGTCTGTTACAGCCTCTTCCCACCCCGTCCCGCCCGTGGGGATCCATTTCTATGGACTTCATTGTGGAATTACCAACCTCTCAAGGGAAGAACACTATTCTAGTGGTGGTTGACCGTTTAACAAAGGCAGCTCATTTTATCCCTTGTGTCGGCTTACCCACTGCAAAACAGACATCAGATTTGATGATTAAAGATGTGTTTCGTTTACATGGAGTACCGGATGAGGTTATTTCGGATCGAGGGGTGCAATTCACTTCTAGGTTTTGGCAAAATTTCTGTGCAGCATTGGACATTAAAGTAAACCTTTCTTCTGCTTTTCATCCCCAGACTAATGGACAAACCGAACGAACCAATCAAACCCTGGAGCAGTATCTCCGCTGCTTTATCTGCCACCTACAGGATGATTGGGTGGATCTACTTCCATTGGCTGAGTTCTCTTACAACAACTCTCAGAGTGCCTCCACTAAACAGTCTCCTTTTTACTCTAATCTAGGTTATCATCCTAACATTCTACCACGATTTCCCATAGAGACGCCTTTGCCAGCAGTGGCTGAAAGAGTCACGACTTTACAGAAGAATATGGATCTTCTAAAGGAGAATCTGGAATCGGCTCAGGAAAGGTACAAGAAGGCAGCAGATAAATTTCGTAAACCTGCACCAGCTTTTAAGGTAGGAGACCTGGTCTGGCTGTCAACCAGAAATCTTAAGTTAAGGATTCCATCGTCTAAGTTGGGACATAAGTACATTGGACCCTATAAGATCAGTAAGATTATAAGTGCCGTTGCTTGTCGTCTTCAATTGCCCAGAACTATGAGAATCCACCCTGTCTTTCATGTATCCCTACTAAAGGCTGCGACACCCAATACGTTTCCTGGACGTTCTTCTCCTTGCCCTGACCCAGTGCTAGTCGATGGTCAGGAAGAATTTGTGGTGGAAAGGATTTTAGATTCCAGGTTGTATAGAAATCAGTTACAATATCTGATTAAATGGCAGGGCTACCCAGTGGAGGACAACTCATGGGAGCCAGTCAATAACGTTAATGCTCCTCGCTTGCTCCGTCAGTTTCATCAGAGGTACCCACACAAGCCTGGTCTGAGGTCATCCGGAGGTTGTCCCTAAGGGGGGAGTAATGTAAGGTTCTGTGTATCTGTTTCTGAAACTCAGTTTGTTCGTCGGCCATTTTGCTTTCTGTTTTGCTGCAGCTATCTTGCCCTCAGTCAAAATGGAGTTTTCCAGCTTGCATGTTCCCGCCCTGATTCTCTCCGTTTGCTTCTTAAACAGCCACACCTGAGCAATCAGTGCTTCAGAATCTAGCCTGCAGTGAACCTGTGTTCTGACTCCTGAAGCCTTGGACCTTGTACTCCAGCCATTCCTACTGAGAAACTCTGAAGCACTTGTGGACTCTGAACTCTGCTCTTGAGAGCCTCACGTTTGCATGGACTTGCGGTAACAGAGAAGAAGATCTGAATCTGTTGTGGAGAGTTATTGCTGAGTCAAGATTACTCTGGCCTGCTGTGTCTCCTGCTTCTGTGTTTGCAACCTGTGTGTTTATTTTTGCCAATTTGTATGAAGCAATACAAGACTTTCTTTATCAACCTGTGTCTCAAGTATTTTCATCGCACCCAAGCACAAGACGCTATATGAACTGTACCACATACATTACAGTCGCTTGTTGCGATGAATTTGCAGGGGGCGATGCTGGGGCACGGCCGGATGCTACTTGAGCTTGAGACTGGGACGCTGCGGTAATGGTGACGGTACCTGCGTCTGGGACGGGGTCACGGACGATGGTGACGTTAAGGGCATACCACCCCTTCATTCCCCAGTGCCGCGTATATGTGACGATATCTCCATTTGCTAAGTCCCTCCCGGGATGGCCTTGCGGCAGGTGAGATTCTACGTCACGCCTGCTGACGAAGACCGCTGGGTAGAGGCCCGGTTCACGGATAAAGCCCCAGCCCTTCCGGAGCTGGAACTCAGTCACACACCCCTGCCGCCGCGGTTCCCTCAGGGTACCTTTATCTCTCCGGACACTCTCTTTGTCCGCGATCAGCTCGGCATATTGTCGCTGACGGTTCCTCTGAATTTCCCGCTCTTCCTCCTGTTGGCGTTTCTTCTTCTCCTCACGACTCTGCCATTCTTGTTCCCACTGGGCGGTATAAGCGACATCATCCAGGCGCGCCATTTCGTCCCAGTCCACATCTGGTAGTGACGGACAGGACCCTCCGGTGTCCCTGCCGGGGACCGATCATCTGCTGCGGCCTCCTGGCCGGGCGGGCGTTCCGGGATTGGCTGTACCTCCTCAACCTCCTTCGCTTCCACCGCTTCACCGGTGGGATCGGGATCGGTACTTTCTGGGGCAGCCTCCGGTTGCTCCTTCGCCTTGGGCAGCAGACTCTTCGGTATCTGGAATCGTGGGGGTTCGTTGAGGGGAGAGGACGCCGTGTTCCACAGTCGCCACTGCATCAGGTTACATCGGCGTCTCTCAATCTCCTCCAGTCCAGTTTGGTGCTGGACCATCTTCTTTAGGCGTGCATTCTCTTCTCTTATCTCTAGCAACGCCTGTTGCAGGTGCAGGATCACAGAAGACTCCTGTGATGGTGGCAGCTTGGCTGGGGCACGGGGCCTGCCTTCCTCCGCTTCCCCGCTCGGCTGCACACGTCCTGCCTCCATGATGTTCCAGAAGATTCTTTCTTCTTTCTGCGGAGACATCCGGTCTCTTCCGTGGAGGTGGGGTTTGCGTCTCCTCCTCCTCGCAGGGAAGGTGAAGAGGAGGCGGACCTCCTTTGCTGTAGGGCAGGATCGCATGTTGTAATAGCACTTGGAGAGGGCAGGCATTTTCTTCGCGCCACAGGGGGGTAGACGCCCACGAAGGTACGCCCACCTTCTCCAGCGCCTGAGGGCGCGAATATGGCGACAAAAATGGCGATTTTGGCGCCAAAAGTGCAAACAGTCCTTTTTCACAAAAACAATTCCTTAGGCACACAGGGCTCGCAATTCTGCGAGTTTCGCATCCTGTTCGTGACGCCAAGTTGTTGTGTCGACCCGCCACCACAATTGTGGGTTACCAGGGCAATGGGGTACTCAGAGCCGAGCCCGTAGAAGTCTATGGGGATTTGTCACAGGTAGCGGTGGCTCGGTCTGTGGCCCTGGCGGTCTGGCGTATGTTGGGGGAATATTTACAGGGGATAGATTTATATACAGTTCGTGACGCCACCTGTAGTATTCTGGTAATTAGTACCAGCGCTGCTGTAGATCTCTGAGGGGATGGTGATGCAGCTAGATGTCGGGTCCCCTACAGGTGGGACTGGTCCCTCAAAGTCTATGGGATTTGTGAAGTCGGGTGCAGATAAAGAACACAGTCTCACACGGTCAGCGTCTTTCCATACCTTTACTTGTAAGATGTTCAGGCAGGTCCCAGGGAGGCTGATCCAAGGAGAGTGTATCTTGAGACAGCAGCTGGACAAGTTAGGGGCCTCCTTTACTTCCAATACAACGAGTACAACCAGCCTGAAGCGTAGTTCCCTCAAAATCTCCAGCTAATCTATAGCTGTACCGCCCAGTCAGCTTTGTGTTAGGAGCCTTCCTGCGAAGAAGCTGAATTCTTATCTTGTCGTGCACTGACTCAAAGTCTTCACTTCCCCTGACCCCAGTTACGTACTGACTATAAGGGGCTGTCTGCCGCGACCTAGGGTCCGGTAGATTCCTGGTTTTCTTATCACTCTGCTTGAAACAGTAGTGATCCTTCGGTCCCCAGTGACCGGGAGCAATGTGCAGGACTTCTGCAATCCGTAAGCACTAATCCAATAAACCACTGTGCCTTTCGCCTTGTCCACGCTGGTAACATAAGCACTCAAACTAGCCAAGGGTCGAGCAGTCACTTCTTTCTTTTCCTTTCTTCAAAGTTAGCTACAGATGCTCAGTTATCAAAAGGCAGGAGCACGTCTCTGAACCTTATACCGTCCTTTAGACAGGATGCTGAAGACTTTCTGCACTAAACTTCTTCTTTCCTTCCAGTGTATGCTGATGAGGTACAGCTCTGACTAGGCTAAGGTGAATTCAAACACCTGTACCAGCCTCCACGATCTGAACTGATGATAGAGCAGACTCGACTCCTTCCTCCCTCCAGACGTCTTCTCTCTCTGAAGTCTAGACACAGACTACTCACGTCTTCTCTGTCTGAAGACAGGACTAGACTCACTAAATCACTCTAACACATACCTTGACCACTCCCTCAAGAGCAAACTCCACTACCCTAAGGGTGTGTCTAGTATATGTCGAGTGAATGAATATTTAGCATTAAACTGCTGTCTCGCCATACACTCTCCAGGGTACTGCGTGTGCCTAACACCAGGGCTACACAACTGCATCACATACCCTCCCCCTCTGTTCAAACTTGTAGGGTTGAACATTTGTCACACACCAGGGGCCCCGAGACTGGGCACCCACGTTGCCTTGCCCTACCAGTCGAGAGGAATGTCTCCATCGGTTTTGGGCGTCGTACATCATCACACCTTTGTTAGGCCTCCCCAGCCCCCTGCGGTCAGTATGTCGGCCTTGGGCTTCAGCCCTTGAGTCACCATCTGTCTGTGTCCACAGACCCTTTCTAGTCAACCCATTTTCCAAGTGTGCCCCTTCATGCAACCTTACTTTCCATGGCTGCCTCCCACGGTTGTTGCGGTCATGAGTTCACCGTCCTGTCGAGCCTACTGGCTGATCTGAGTCTGACTCTTTGTCATCCGTCCACTACAGGGTCTCCCACTTAGGTCACTCAGCCCTGAGCTAACTGAGGTGACACTGATTCTACTTTTTTCATCAGGCCTCTTTCGGTACTCTCTCTGCTTGCCATTTCTTCCCATTTCGTGCAGCTCTTTATTGATCTGCTCCCTCTCACGTCTTAGCTGCTTTATTTCCTTTAGATACGCCACGCGATACCCCAGGAGCATCTGGATATTCTCAAGACTCTCCATGGATCCGACAACAAGAAATGGAACCATCCCATCTTCACCCCCTACCTGGGCCTCGTCATCAGCCGTAATCCTCAGTTTCTTCACACCGGATCTATTCACAATCTCCTGCATCACTTTCCCAAGTCTTCCGATGACTTTCCCCACCAAATGTCCGAATGATGTCTTCTACAAAGCCCAGCCAATCTTGAGCTTCCCTCGCAAGCTCCAGATGTCGAGCTGCTTCCTTATTCCTCAACATAATCATCTGTTTCGTGCGGAGGAATTGTAGATGCATATCCCTCAGGTCAGCCACCCGCTTCACTGTGACTTCCCTAGTCGAAAGTATGACCTACTGCTGTGTCTCAGGTGCCCAGAGCACACTACACACTTCGACCGCCTTTTTAAAGGCCTCTTGCACACCCTCGCTGGTACATTCTTCTAGCACGTCTTCGGGTACCTCTATCACGCACTTGAAGAGCAGAGTTTCATCCTCTTCATAGACGGACGGCTCCTGCTTTGGGTTGGACAATTCCTTCAAGTCATCTGCCATCACCTGATGATTGTCTGGTTCAGCTTTTAGCATAAGCTCTCCCTGAGCTTCACCCTCTTCAGGACACCTCGCCAAGATGAATATTTGCAGCTCCACCTCGTTACCAAACTGCACTGCCGCTGTAAGTCTGCGACCAGCCTTCTTCTCCTCTAGAAGTCTTAATGCTTCTCTGAGCACCTCCATATCTGCCAACATGGCCTTGTTCAAGGTTTGACATGCTAACAGGTGATCTCTAAGCTCATAGACTTCCTTCTCCAGCTCATCCACTCTGTGTTCAGCCTCTTGTCTCAGGACCCTTTCTCGTTCAACGTGCTCTTTCACTGTCTCTTTAATCAGATCTATTTCGTGATCCTGTTCTCTTTTGGCCAGCACGTGTCGCACCATAACTTCTTGAAGTAGATTTTCAGATGGGCTCTATTGCCCACACATACTCTGTCTCTTCAGAGCTCCACCTGTTCCTGCATCCGCCTCCATGGTCTCTGCGGGTCTACTACAGGTCTGTTTTAATTCCAGCCCCTTTTGAAAGCTCCACCCCTTTTTGGGCTACAAACCCCTTTTGGGACTCCACCCCTTTTGGGGCCACCACTACTGTTTTGGTCACCGCCCCCTTTTGG
Organism: Oophaga sylvatica; assembly: GCA_033576555.1. Classification (NCBI taxonomy): domain Eukaryota; kingdom Metazoa; phylum Chordata; class Amphibia; order Anura; family Dendrobatidae; genus Oophaga; species Oophaga sylvatica. The sequence goes on along the minus strand of JARQOD010003170.1, from coordinate 8,649 downwards.
GACTCCACCCATTTTTGGGCCACCATCCCTCCTTGAGGTGCACACCGTGGACTCCCCATGTCCCTCTACAGGCCCCTCACTGCCAGTGCACGGCAGTCTATCTGCCCCAACAGTTCTTCACAACGAGGCTCCTACGGGTGCTACTGCTGCTCCTGCTGCTGCAGAACCTCTTGCTGCAATCTGCTGCGCATCGGCTCTGCACCTTCAGATGGCTTTGCGAACCTCCAGACGACTCCACGTTGAGGATGTTGACCACCTTCGTAACCCCACTGAGCTACCGCCAGAAGCTTTCAGTCTTCGTGGACCCCACTAACAAGCCAAAGCAAGCTTGCTTGAAGAAAAAAAAAATTAGTGGACCCGCCAGTCCACAGCAAACACCTACACACGTGCTGCCTGGATCGTTGCCCGCAGTCTAGCACCAATTGTAGTGTCCCAAACTATCTGTGGACGGGGATTACTCGTTTGGCTGGTCGCTGGGACACTCAGGGCTAAACAAGTCTATTAGGTTTATTAAAGTACAGCATTAACCGCTCCTCAGGAACCTAGTAGCATGCAGCCGCCAGTACAATGTCCTTTAAACATTCAGCTTTAAAGAATAAACACAGTCTCTCACTGACCCCAGTCAGCATAACACGGTCTCCTGCCCGTTACCTGTTGGTGTCGGCCACACAGGTTCCCGGATACCTCTTCTCCTCAGAGGTATCCCACAAACATGTCTCTAGCATGAACACAGTCTCTCACTGACCCCGGTCAGTATCACTCACGGTTGGCAGTGTTGCACAGCTTCTGAATCCACACCTTTGCAGTAGAAAACTTCACAGAGCAGGCTGCATGGGTTAACAAGCTTTTACTTCTAACAACATGAGGTAGAGGAAGAATGCACCATCATTTTAGCATTGCATCAGGAAACAGGAACAAAATGAAAGTGAAAGAACAAGTGAGACTATTTCTTATACAATCCATTAAACAGAAGGAAACGTTACACAACATCGCCATCTATTGTCAGGTCAGCATAAAGTCCTCCTTTTACTTATAATAAGTCCTAATCTGTTGCCTATGCCAACAGGCAGACCATCCACTCCGGTATCACACAACTCTCTTCCTCTGGCTCTGACTAACCAGCAATGCCTCAGACCATTCTGTAGTGTCCAGCCTGGACACATGGAAATCTGTGCGCGCTGACAGTGTCACGCGGTCTTATGATATGTGTACGATGTCAGTAAACTATTCTTAAAAGAACAACACTCTATACAACATATAGATTAGCAACATCAGCATGTAAATATAGAATAGATTTACCTGACACGATATCCGTTGAACTCAGGGTTAATCTTGAGGACTTGATACACTGTCACAGGAAAGAGGAGGACCGGGGGTCTAACCTGACCCTAAACTGGGGTCCTAACTAAACCCTCACCTTGGAGGTACTGATAATGGTTCAGAGGTCCAAGTCTCCAGCCTAACCCTGTCTCCTATCAGTCCCTGAACCCTGTAATCAGTCCTAAGAAGGATTCTGATTACCACCAAAGGGATATGGGCTGATCTCTGCTAAATACACAGATTAGACATATAAGACAGACTGGAGAAAACACAGACTTGCATACACACTCAAACACAGAAGGAACATAAATGATCTGGGATATTAAACTCTAAGCAAGGTGAGCTTAAAACAACTAAGGAGCTCTTTAACTTAAGTCTATACAGATACAATCCTATCTGTGGTCTGCATGAAGAATTTCACTGGCAACTCCCAACACAGACAACCAGAGATTTAAAGGAAACCAATCAACAAATAATTAATTGCAGCCGGGAGAAAACTGCACCCAGTCCCAGAACTGAGCACAGACAGAATTAACTCCCTAACTGCCAAACACAAAGAAACAGCAACTCAGCTGTGAGAAGTCAGAATGTGCAACCGCGACGATCTTCGTGGCGATGCACACATGACAGTACCCCCCCTTCTACGAGGGGCCTCCGGACCCTCAGGGCCAGGTTTGCCCGGGTGAGTTCTGTGGAAGGTCCGCACCAAACGATCTGCGTTAATGTCAGACGCAGGAACCCACGTCCTCTCCTCTGGACCATACCCCTTCCAATGCACCAAGTACTGAAGGGACCGGCGATTCAGACGTGAGTCAATGATCTTTGACACTTGAAACTCCAAGTTACCATTGACCACCACTGGAGGAGGAGGTAGAGGTGATGGTATGACTGGTGCCACGTACCTCTTAAGTAATGACTTGTGGAACACATTATGAATTTTAAACGTAGGAGGGAGGTCCAGACGAAATGCCACAGGATTAATTATGGAACTGATCCTGTACGGCCCGATGAATCTGGGGCCCAGCTTCCAGGAGGGAACTTTAAGTTTTATATTCCTGGTAGACAACCATACCAGATCGTTCACATTAAGATCTGGACCAGAAACTCTCCTCCTATCAGCCATACGTTTATAACGGTTCCCCATAGCACTCAGATTATTCAATACACCTCTCCACACTGAAGCAAGTGACGACGAGAAACGCTCCTCCTCAGGAACCCCAGAAGGGCCCCCCCCATTGAATGTACAAAACTGGGGATGAAAACCATATGCCCCAAAAAACGGGGACTTACCAGTGGACTCGCTCCGCCTGTTGTTAAGAGCGAACTCTGCCAGAGGCAAGAAAGAAGACCAGTCCTCCTGGTTCTCTGAGACAAAACACCGAAGATAAGTCTCTAGGCTTTGATTCAGACGCTCTGTCTGACCATTGGTCTGCGGATGAAAAGCCGAGGAAAATGACAATTGCATCCCCGACGTAAACAAAATGCCCTCCAAAACTTGGACACAAACTGAGACCCCCTATCTGACACCACATCAGAAGGCAACCCATGAAGTCTCACAATCTCCCCAATGAACACCTGCGCCAGAGTTTTAGCATTATGGAGGGCAGGAAGAGCAATGAAATGTGCCATCTTACTGAACCTGTCAACAACCACCAGTATGACAGTCTTCCCTGACGACTGAGGAAGGTCCGTGATGAAGTCCATAGACAAATGAGTCCATGGACGCTCCGGAAGTTTCAAGGGTAAGAGGGTCCCAGACGGACGGGTATGAGGGGTCTTAGAGCGAGCACAAACCCCACAGGACGCGACAAAAGTTAAAACATCTTTATTAACGTTAGGCCACCAAAACCGGCGAGAAAGGAGATCTAAAGTAGCCTTACTCCCTGGATGTCCTGCTAAAGCAGAATTATGATGTGCCTCAATAACCTTTTGTCTCAACTGATTTGGGACAAACAGTCTCCCTGGAGGTCCTGCAGGGGCGTCCCCCTGAGCCTCTAACACCTCCTCCTCAAGCTCAGAACATACAGCCGACACTACCACCCCCTCCTGAAGGATAGGAATCGGGTCATCCATTTTCCCGGCCCCTGGGAAACTGCGAGACAAGGCATCCGCCTTAACATTCTTAGATCCAGGGCGATAAGTGACAACAAAATTAAACCTGGTAAAAAACAACGACCATCGAGCTTGTCTGGAATTCAGACGCTTAGCAGATTCCAAATACAGCAGGTTCTTGTGATCAGTAATGACGGTGACCGGGTGGACTGCCCCCTCCAAAAAGTGACGCCATTCTTCAAAAGCCAACTTAATGGCCAAAAGTTCCCTATTGCCGATATCATAATTCCTTTCGGCGGACGACAATTTTTTAGAAAAGAAAGCGCACGGATGCCATTTACCAGGGGACGGACCCTGGGACAATATTGCACCCACCCCTACGTCAGACGCGTCCACCTCCACAACGAACGGCTGTGATGCATCTGGTTGGATGAGAACGGGTGCCGAAGCAAAACATTTTTTCAAAGAGGAAAAAGCTTGGCAAGCTTTGTCCGACCATTTAGAAAAATCCGTCCCTTTTCTTGTCATGTCAGTGAGAGGTTTGACAACAGATGAGAAATTACAAATAAATTTCCGGTAGTAGTTAGCAAACCCCAGAAAACGCTACAGAGCCTTAAGATCCTCTGGCTGATCCCATTCAAGCACTGCTCTCACCTTTTCAGGGTCCATACGGAAACCGGAGGCTGACACCAAGAAACCCAAAAACTGAAGTTCCTGTACGGCGAATACACACTTTTCCAGTTTGGCGTATAGTTTATTGTCTCGCAAGATCTGCAACACCTGTCTCACATGCTCCTGGTGAGACACAAGATCTGGTGAGTAAATTAAAATGTCATCCAAATATACGACCACAAACAGCCCCACCAGATGACGAAAAATGTCATTAACAAAATGTTGGAATACTGCTGGTGCAGTAGTCAGACCAAAAGGCATGACAAGGTTCTCATAATGTCCCTCCGGCGTGTTAAACGCCGTTTTCCACTCATCCCCCTCTTTTATCCTAATCAGATTATACGCCCCCCTGAGATCCAATTTAGAGAACCATTTGGCGCCAACAATTTGATTGAAGAGATCAGGAATCAGAGGGAGTGGATACGGATCTCGAACAGTAATCCGATTAAGTTCGCGGAAATCCAAGCAAGGGCGTAGGCCTCCATCTTTTTTCTTCACAAAGAAGAACCCCGCGGCCACTGGGGAAGATGAAGGTCTAATATGCCCTTTGGCCAGACTTTCCGAAATATAATCTTTCATAGCCTGCCTCTCAGGACCAGAAAGGTTATATAACCTAGCTTTAGGTAACTTAGCATCAGGAAGTAAATTAATATAGCAGTCATACACACGATGAGAGGCAACTCCTGACACCCCTCCTCAGAGAACACATCCCCAAAGTCCTCCAAAAAAGGAGGCAAAGTACTAGGCACGACCGCACTGATGACTGTGTTCATGCAGTTACTTTTGCAAAACTCCCCCCATTGGCTTATATCTCTGGACTGCCAATTAATCACAGGGTTATGTTTAACCAACCAAGGAAGTCCCAACACAATAGGAGTAGGTAGACCCTCCAACACATAACAAGATAATAGTTCCCTATGTATTGCCCCTACCCGAAGGTCAATGTTATGAACCTCATGAACAAAGCTACCTTGGCCGAGAGGCCTGGCGTCAATTGAGAATATAGGGATCGGTTTGACCAATACACTCAGATGCATACCTTGAGCCTGAGCAAACTGAGCGTCAACCAGATTAGCCCCGGACCCACTATCAAGAAGAACAGAAAATCTCTCCACTCTCGTACCAACCACCACCTCCACTGGTACAAGGAACTGAGAAGAACTAGCGGACGAAATACATACTCCCAGGTTGTCGTCCACCACACAACCTGGGATTAACAGTTTTTCCGGCGACTTTTTGCTCAACAAGGCACGGGATGGACATCCCCCAACAAAATGTCCCTCTTTCCCGCAGAAGAAACACCTTCTAGTCCTGCGGCGTACCGCCAATCCCCTCCTACGAAATGATGTCCCTCCCAACTGCATAGGCTCCTCCGAACAGACAAGGGGAACCTCAACATAAGGGACTTTAGTAGTAGGTGGAGTAACAACAGGGGCGGAGTTACCTCGCACCTCTCCCGGAGCCGTCTATCAGTACGGATAGCTAGGGCCATAGCAGCCTCCAGTGATGGAGGAGAATCATACTGAGCCAAAACGTCCTTTAATTTGTCAGAAAGCCCATGACAAAACTGGCTCCTAAGAGCTGGGTCATTCCACTGAGTATCTGTGGCCCATCTACGGAACTCAGAAGCAAATTCCTCCGCCGGACGATCTCCCTGCTGTATCTTACGTAATTTTGTCTCAGCAAGAGAGACCCGATCTGGGTCATCATATACCAAACCCAGGGCAGTAAAAAATCGATCTACTGACTGTAGAGCCGGGGATCCCGGAGGAAGGGAGAAGGCCCAGGATTGAGGGTCCCCTTGTAGGAGCGAGATAACAATTCCCACTCTCTGCTCTTCACTCCCTGATGATCGAGGCCGAAGCCGAAAATACAATTTACATGCTTCCCTGAAGGTAAAAAATTTGTCTCGCCCACCAGTGAACCTGTCCGGGAGAGCTACTTTAGGTTCAAATCTGGTTTGCTCCGAGGGAGACAAAACTTTGGACTTAATGTCCGTCAGCTCCATGGATAATCCCTGCAACTGCAGAGCCAGCTGGGCTACTGGATCCATGGCAACTGGGAATAATTTTATGGGCCAGTGAAAATGTCACGCGGTCTTATGATATGTGTACGATGTCAGTAAACTATTCTTAAAAGAACAACACTCTATACAACATATAGATTAGCAACATCAGCATGTAAATATAGAATAGATTTACCTGACACGATATCCGTTGAACTCAGGGTTAATCTTGAGGACTTGATACACTGTCACAGGAAAGAGGAGGACCGGGGGTCTAACCTGACCCTAAACTGGGGTCCTAACTAATCCCTCACCTTGGAGGTACTGATAATGGTTCAGAGGTCCAAGTCTCCAGCCTAACCCTGTCTCCTATCAGTCCCTGAACCCTGTAATCAGTCCTAAGAAGGATTCTGATTACCACCAAAGGGATATGGGCTGATCTCTGCTAAATACACAGATTAGACATATAAGACAGACTGGAGAAAACACAGACTTGCATACACACTCAAACACAGAAGGAACATAAATGATCTGGGATATTAAACTCTAAGCAAGGTGAGCTTAAAACAACTAAGGAGCTCTTTAACTTAAGTCTATACAGATACAATCCTGTTATGTTACGGTAGCTGAGGAGTGCAGGCAAAAAAGGAAATACACCAGAGCAGTTGGAATCTATGAGATTGCAGTACCCTGACTAACCACCGCAACTAGAGGCAGCCGTGGAGCGTTCCTACGTTGGTCCTAGACGCCTCGTCACAGCCTGAGAAACTAACTACACCTAAAGATAGAAATAGGAAAGCTATCTGCCCCGGAGCAGAACCCCAAAGATAATAGAAAGCCCCCAAACATGTAATGGCGGTTAGACAAGAGGAAATACTGACACAGAAAGAAAATAGTATGAGCAAACGCTGGGGCCCAAACTATCTAAATAGAAAAGGACAGGAAGGGTACTTACTGCAATCCAAGAAAACCCTGAAAAACACCAACTCTACTAATTTCAAAATCACCTGAGATCACACGACCTCTACCACCTAAATTAGTTCTCTGGTGTAACAAAAACAGCAGCCACTGAAAAAACTGGAAAAAGCAAAAGCACAAAACACAGTGGCTGAACCAAACAGAGAGGGCAAAAGCCCCGGAGGGGACCCGAAGGCCCCCACAGAAGTGCAGGACCAAATGCAAAAATATAGCAAAAACACAAAATAAGAAATTGTCTTATCTGATAGCAGGAGATGCAGACACGACACAGCAGGCTACAAGGGAAACTGGAAAGAAGGATTCAGACCAGAACAATTGATCACCGGCAACCCTGATGGGAAAATGATTCCCTTAAATAAGACCAATCAGTAAACACTGATTCCCAGTCTTCACAATCCTCACTAGTACCGCTTGTAACCACCAGAGGGAGGCTCTGCTCAGAACTCATCTCAAACCCATTCACAACAGTACCCCCCCCTTGAGGAGGGGTCACCGAACCCTCATTTGAGCAACCAGGTCGGTCAGGATGAGTTCTATGATACGCACGGATAAGTCTCCTAGCATGGATGTCCGAAGCAAACACCCAAGAATTATCTTCCTGACCATAACCTCTCCATTTAACCAAATACTGGAGTCTTCGTCTAGAAAAACGAGAATCCAATATTTTCTCAACCACATACTCCAGATTGCCCTCAACCAAAACAGGGTCAGGAGGCACAGCAGCAGGAACCACTGGCTCAACAAACCTCTTCAACAAGGACTTGTGGAACACGTTATGGATCTTAAATGTCCCTGGAAGAAGCAAACGAAAAGAAACAGGATTAATAATCTCCATGATCTTATAAGGTCCAATGAACCTAGGCTTAAATTTAGGAGATGCTACTCTCATAGGAATATTCTTTGAGGACAACCAGACCAAGTCCCCCACTTTAAACCGAGGACCATCAGTCCTATGCCGGTTAGCAAACCGCTGGGCCTTCTCCTGAGAGAAGGACAACCTCTCCACTACCTGGTCCCAAATCTGCTGCATACGCTCAACAACAGAGTCAACACCTGGACAGACAGAAGCCTCCGTCTGTCCTGAAGAAAATCGAGGGTGAAACCCAGAATTACAGAAAAACGGAGACATCAAAGTGGCAGAGCTAGCCCTATTATTAAGAGCAAACTCAGCCAAAGGCAAAAAAGAGACCCAGTCATCCTGATCAGCAGACACAAAGCATCTTAGATAAGTCTCCAATGTCTGGTTTGTTCTCTCAGTTTGACCATTGGTCTGAGGATGAAATGCCGAGGAGAAAGACAATTGAACACCCAGTTTAGAACAAAAAGTCCTCCAAAATCTGGAAACAAACTGGACTCCTCTGTCAGACACAATGTTCTCAGGAATGCCGTGTAAACGAACCACGTGCTGAAGGAACAACGGCACCAATTCAGAGGAGGAAGGCAACTTAGGTAATGGCACAAGATGTATCATTTTGGAAAACCTATCACAAATTACCCAGATGGTGGTCATTCTCTGAGAAACAGGAAGATCGGAAATGAAATCCATAGAGATATGGGTCCATGGTCTCTTGGGCACAGGCAATGGCATCAACAAACCACTAGAGCGAGAGCAGGCTTGGAGG
>JARQOD010003169.1:0-68126 GCA_033576555.1 Oophaga sylvatica | reverse complement strand
AGACGGCCAAAAAATGATAACAAGAAAATTACAGCCCACACAATAAGAAAAAAAATAATGGATTTACCTGTGGCAAAAACAATTTTGTATGCCCGGTCAAGCATGATGGATATGGAATTACTGGTATTAAATATAACTTCAAATATGAGAAAGATACAAAGGTTTCAGAATATAAGCTCATCATGACCTTTGACACTGTTAGTGATGGAATGAATAGATCACACGGATTATGTCATTCTATATCAATTAAGGAATCTGCGTCTCTGCCCTTCCAGGGGCATGAAAACACAAAACCTGACCCCAATCAGAGGCAATAAAACTTTCTATCCTTATCTAGGAACTGTTACAATATTTATGTTCATCCCTCTGTGATAATGAGAGTTCTGCTACACGTCACTTACTTGTCTTACCTATTTCACTATTCCTGTGTCCTGTTGTGTATAGAAAAATGATGATGCTTCATTTTTTGTTTTAGTCTTTGCCTGATGAAGAGACGTGAGTAGCCTCGAAAGCTTGCAATTTGTTACCATCTTTTCAGTTATCCATTAAAAGGTAACAACCACTGCGGACTCTCAAGTCTAAATATTTTTCTATCTACTGGCTAACACGGTACGAGATACACATGTTTCCTAACTTCAAGAATAAAAATAAAGACACTGCAAATATAAACGCATATATGCACATGCCAACAAGAAATGGAACAACACACCACCCAAAAAATTGGTTACAAAATATAGTGTTGTAAATTTAAGAATAAAAGTCCATTTTTGTATTTATGAAATAATGCTTAAGGAACGCTATGTTAAACCATAACATAGTGAAGACAATGGATTTTGTAATAGTCACTCACATCATCATCATTGCAATTTAGATGTGACAGTCACAGACATTTCAATTATTTAAGTTAATAAAATCGTTACTTTGTACAGCATGTATGACATGTCCAGCATGGACTCATCAATGTGATGACACAATAATGTACGATAAAAAATAACCATTTAAAAAAACATAATGCATTGTCACAATTTAAGTGTGTGTCCTGCAAGTGTAGGTGAAACACAAAGGCTACGGATAGCAAAGGTATATTCTATGTCTGTATCAGACAGTGGACAGCCTCTGATGGGTAATGGCGATGTTATACTGTACGTCAATAAAGTCTGCGGCTGCAATCATGCATTTTTTGCTTGTACAGTGTTGAAGAGGGTAAAAGCATGTCTGGTTGCGCAAGGCTTTATCCGTCAACATTACCTTCCTACTGTCACGCGTAGGGTAGGGTAGCGTGTGTCAATTAGATGACTCTATAAAATGTGACGTTACGCAGCGTTATTGCGCCCTAGGGACGCCAAAAATACGACAGCAGTAATCATTTACTGTCTAATACTCCACCTATGACCAACAAAAAAAGAACGTTCCCTCTTTAACAATCTACAAGACTAACAACCATAATGGTTGACGCTGACTTTATTGAGGTACAGTATTACATCGACATTGTCCATGAGTAACTATGCACTGTGATGCCTATATACCATTATTAATTTATATCTGTTGTGGTTGTTTCAACAGCACTTGCAGGTATAACTACCTATTGTCAGTATGCATGATGCACTTTCTAGATGTAATAATTTATTATTGCACATTATTACCAGGTTTACATGCTGGCCATTTCATATATGGTGTGTGAAGTTACAGTTGGCATCAGTATGTGTATTTTATAATGTCTGTCATAAATAAAACTCGTGATGATGATGATGAGGATTTTATGATTCGTACATCCATTGACTGCATTATCTTACAGGTACAGATAAAGTTCCTTAAAAAGCATTAATTGATAAGTATGAAATGTACTTTTATGCATTAATTTCAAAAAGTGAACACTATGTTTTAGTTTTTGTTACCATTTCTAATAGACATGTGCAGATATGCGCTGTGATGACAAATTATTATTTGTCCATATTTGTCATAAAAATTTATCATTCTAGGCCTGGAAAACTTCACAATTTCATGTTTTAAGCATAACAATCAGGGTGACGGCTCTTCCCTATTTGGAGCATGTTCGACATGGGTTTTTCTGTACATGTGTAGGGAACAGGAGACTTCTAGCCGGACACACAGCAGGGGAACAGCTGGCGTTACTGAACCCCACTAACACTATAGCTTGTGTATTGGTCTGTGTACACGACACTTCTGAGCAGCAACTGGCAGTGTTGTAGCCCAGGGAGTAGAGTTCAGGTGGTAGAAAGATGAACATAACAGGAGACATGGATAATTTGCGAACCAGTTATTTAATCTAAAAACGGACAGACAAATTCTGGCGAGATCCATGCCTTGTTCATTTTCAGAAAAGTAAGCCGGTCTACATTATCGGAGGATAGTCGCATGCGACGGTCTGTTAGTACACCACCTGCAGCACTAAAGACGCGCTCCGATAATACACTGGCAGCAGGGCAAGCCAGCACCTCCAATGCATACTGGCTAAGCTCTGGCCATGTATCCAGCTTAGAGACCCAAAACTTGAATGGGGAAGAGCCATCTGGGAGTACACTGAGAGGGAAAGACATGTAGTCTGTCACCATCTTACGGAAACGTTGCCTCCTGCTGACTGGAGCCGTCTCGGATGGTGTAGACATTTGTGGCGCTGCCACAAAACTTCGCCACATTTGGAACATACTGGTCTTGCCTTTTGAAGAGGCGCTGCTTGTGCTCCCTCTTGTTGCAGAGCTGTCTCCACTGCCTCGACGCACAGAGCTGCTTTGTAAAGCAGTAGCAGCAGCAGCAGTGCTCTCGGCTGGAATGGAGAACATTATGGATTGCACCAGTGTGTCTTGGTACTCCCGCATTTTACGCTCCCCGGTTCAACGGTGTGATGAGGCTTTGTAAGTTGTCCCGGTAGCGAGGGTCTAGGAGGGTGTACACCCAATAATCAGACGTGGTGAGAATGTGGGCGATGCGGCGGTCGTTTCTCAGGCACTGCAGCATGAAATCAACCATGTGCTGCAGACTCCCAACTGGCCAAGAAACGCTGTCCCCTGCAAGAGGCGTCATCTCTGGTGCTCTGCATCACCCCACCCTCGCTCTACATACTGACTAGAGCGTTGTGTACCTCCCTCTGGAGCGATGTCTTCCTCCTCCATTGACTCCTCCTCATCCTCCTCACAAAGTGAGCCCTGCCCAGCCCTTTGTGAGGAACCACGTTGCGCTGACTGTCCAGAAGGTGATGGAATTTGTGACTCCTCATCCTCCACCTCTTCCAAAACCTCATCCCTTAGTGCTTGCAGTGTTTTTTGAAGCAGGCAGATAAGGGGGACAGTCAGGCTGACTAGTGCATCATCTGCACTCGCCATCCACGTTGACTCATCAAACGCACGCAAAACGTGGCAGATGTCCTTCATAGAGGCCCACTCAGTAGTGGTGAAGTGTGAACGGCGCAAATTGCGAGTTGATTGCGCCTGATGCAGCTGATACTCCATTACTGTTGGCTGCTGCTCACACAACCGCTCCAACATATGTAACGTGGAATTCCACCTGGTGGGTACGTCACATATGATGCGATGTTCAGGAAGGCGAAATCTGCGTTGCAGAGCTGCAATGCGCGATCTGGCGATGCTGGAACGTCGCAAGTGAGCACACTCTAGGCGGACCTCGTGCAGCAGTGCATCAAGATCCGGATAGTCCCTCAAAAAACTCTGCACGACCAAGTTGAGCACATGTGCCAGACATGGTATGTGAGTGAGGTTGCCAAGGCCCAGAGCTGCCACCAGATTTCGGCCATTGTCACACACTACCAAGCCTGGCTGGAGATTCGCTGGCAAAAACCACACATCGCTCTCCTGCTTGATGGCATTCCAGAGCTCCTGCGCTGTGTGGCTTCGATTCCCCATGGAAATTAATTTCAGGACGGCCTGTTGACGTTTGGCCACGGCTGTGCTCATATCGGTCGCATCAGGTAAGCGTTCACGGGTCCATGTGGCGGTAGACCGTGACGGCTACTGCAGCGATGATTCTGAGAACTGGAGTAGGAGGAGGAGTCAATGTGGACAGACTTGATTCCTGCAATCCTTGGAGTTGGCAGAACACGTACAGCGCCACTCGCAAGATCTGTACCCGGCTCCACAACATTGACCCAATGGGCAGTGAGGGAAAGGTATCGTCCCTGGCCATGGGTACTGGTCCACGCATCGGTGGTCAGGTGGACCTTGCTACTGACGGCGTTTAGTAGCGCATGTTTAATTTTTCCCTCAACATGCTTTTGCAGACCAGGGACGGCTTACCTGCTGAAATAAAATCGGCTGGGCACATTGTATTGTGGGACTGCCAATGCCATTAAGTTACGGAAACTGTCAGTCTCCACCAGCCTGAATGACAGCATTTCAAGGGACAGGAGTTTTGCAATGCCAGCATTCAGAGCCTGTGCTCGTGGATGGTTTGCCGAGTATGGCCGTCTTTTATCCCATGCCTGTGCTACCGATGGCTGTTTTGTGGCCTGGGAGTGTGAGGATGACAGGGAACTTGCAGCTGTGGGTGGAATAACACTGGGTCTCTGGACAACAGTGACATAGGTTCTTCCATGGCGATCCTGTGAGGAAGCCGAACCAGCTGTGTGTGAGCTGGAGGAAGAGGCTCCAACACGAGCTGAAGATGTAGGTGCTGCTGTAGGTTGGCCTACATCTCCAGTGTGTCTTTGTAACTCAACCACGTGCTTTGACCGCACATGTTTCCACATATTTGTGGTATTAAGGTTACTGACACTTTTACCTCTTTTTACTTTTTGATTACACAGCTTGCATTTGACATAGCAAATATCATCTGCAAGTGTGTCAAAAAAGGACCACGCAGTGCAAGTCCTGGGAGCGCCCGTTTTGGCTGTTGGAAGAGAACTGCTACGAACGGGTGCCAAACTGGAGGCTACAGGCAACCGAGTCTGCAGCCTACCTCTCCCTACTGTTTGGACCGTTGGGGCAATCTCTTCCTCAGAGCTGCTACCACCACCTTCCTGTTCCTCACGCCATGTTGGGTCTTGGACCTCATCATCTCCACTACCCTCTTCCAACACCTGCTGCTGTTGGGTGGTCTGGCCAGCACCATGCTCAACAGAAACTGGCACCTGAGTCTCATCATCATCAGATGCGTTCTGCGGTGTGCTGACCATCGGCACTGGCTCACCCGCCTCTTCACATTCAGAGAGACACAGCTGTTGCGCATCACTGCATACTGCCTCTTCTTCACATTCCAGAATGCTGCTTGGCTGGGCCCCTGTTTGCAAGCCAACAGATTCTGAGAACAGAAGCAGAGACTCAGCTGGCTCCAGTTCAGAACTCTCTGACTGCCTGGGCAATTTGGCAGGCGGTAAAGAGACAGATGGTTGTTCCACAGTGCTGTGGTCCTGAGAGGAGGTGGAAGCAATTGAAGTCGATGCATTGGCTGCCATCCAACCAACAACGGCTTCAATTTGTTCTTCCCGCAGCAGGGGATACGCTGAGCTCCTACAAAAGTGCGCATAAAGGAATGCTCACGGGGAAAACTGGTGGATGCTGTGTCACTGGGTGCGGCAGCAGCCACAGAATCCCCACGTCCTCTCCCTGCTGAAACTCCACGGCCACGACCACGTGCCTTACTCCCTGCCTTCTTCATCTTGGTAGATTGATAAAGAAAGTCAGAAAAGTTATAAGGCCTAAGTGTGGTTATACCTCAGAGACTGCAGTGAACACTGCAGACAATTGTTCAGTAGCTGTGAAAGGCCCCTTTGTGTACTTCTATAGTGTTTGCAACCAATGTATTGAATACGGATGGAAGCGCGTCACACTAATAGATTAGATTTTTTTCAAATATAATGGAGCAGCACCAATTAGAGAAAAATGTGAAGGATGAGGCAGTGACACACGCTCAGCAGACTACAACCAGCAGTGGTTGAAGAACTAACTGGAGCGTAATCTGCACTCAAAAAATGAAAAGCTTACAGACTACAGTGAACACTGCAGACAACTGTTCAGTAGCTGTGAAAGGCCCCTTTGTGTACTTCTATAGTGTTTGCAACCAATGTATTGTATACGGATGGAAGCGCGTCACACTAATAGATTAGATTTTTTTCAAATATAATGGAGCAGCACCAATTAGAGAAAAATGTGAAGGATGAGGCAGTGACACACGCTCAGCAGACTACAACCAGCAGTGGTTGAAGAACTAACTGGAGTGTAATCTGCACTCAAAAAATGAAAAGCTCACAGACTACAGTGAACACTGCAGACAACTGTTCAGTAGCTGTGAAAGGCCCCTTTGTGTACTTCTATAGTGTTTGCAACCAATGTATTGTATACGGATGGAAGCGCGTCACACTAATAGATTCGATTTTTTTCAAATATAATGGAGCAGCACCAATTAGAGAAAAATGTGAAGGATGAGGCAGTGACACACGCTCAGCAGACTACAACCAGCAGTGGTTGAAGAACTAACTGGAGCGTGATCTGCACTCAAAAAATCAAAACCTCACAGACTGCAGTGAACACTGAAACACAACTGTTCACTATCTGTGAAAGGCTCCTTTCTGTACTTCTATAGTGTTTGCAACCAATGTATTGTATACGGATGGAAGCGCGTCACACTAATAGATTAGATTTTTTTCAAATATAATGGAGCAGCACCAATTAGAGAAAAATGTGAAGGATGAGGCAGTGACACACGCTCAGCAGACTACAACCAGCAGTGGTTGAAGAACTAACTGGAGCGTGATCTGCACTCAAAAATCAAAACCTCACAGACTGCAGTGAACACTGAAACACAACTGTTCACTATCTGTGAAAGGCTCCTTTCTGTACTTCTATAGTGTTTGCAACCAATGTATTGTATACGGATGGAAGCGCGTCACACTAATAGATTAGATTTTTTTCAAATATAATGGAGCTGCACCAATTCCACAAAATAAAATAAAAAAAGGAGTCAGTGAGTGACACGTGCAGATGCCTACAAACAGCGGTGGATGCAGAGCAAACTGCAGCGTCACCTGCACTCTCACACACACACCTTGCACAGAGCTGTTAAAACAACACTGCAAGGCAAAAGGAAGCTTTACACAGCGGTTGGTGCTAGCCTGCCTACAGCACAGTACACTAAATCGCAATCTCTAACTGTCCCTCAGAGTCAGCACAGCAGCGTTCTGTCCCTAACTGAGTTCACAGCACAGTGACGCTAAAATGGCGGCGGCGCCTTTTATAGTGCATTCTGACATCATTTCAGCAGCCAATCACAGCCATGCCATTAGTTAAGATGACCGCAGCATTACAGGATGTGCCCACACTTCATAAGATTCCTCATTGGCTGACTAAAATCACATTGCCTCTCAAAGAATTATGGGAACTTCCGATTCCGGTATACGATATTGGAAAAATATCGGAACTAAGTATCGGAATTCCGATACAGTGAATATCGGCCGATACCCGATACTTGCGGTATCGGAATGCTCAACACTAATAAGGAAGCCCCGACACGCGTTTCACCGCACTCGGCTTCATCAGTGTCTCATCCGTGCCTGCCTGCTCATGTCTCTGCCATTCCCGCCTGCCAGTGTCTCAGCTGTGCCTGCCTGCTCATGTCTCTGCCATGCCCGCCTGCCAGTGTCTCAGCCGAGCCCGCCTGCCAGTGTCTTAGCCATGCCCACCTGCCACTGTCTCAGCTGCGCCACCGTCTCCCCAAGTGGGATCAGCAGCCACAGCCAGACACCACCCTGGAGTGGCACCTGGCAGCTGCCTGCCGCACAAGCCTGACCTCACCATCAGAGGCTCCAGTGAAAACCAAAGCAGCTGTCTTAGTCACGCCCCTTCCAGGGTAGTCTGGTTTGTGGCACAATGGGGTCACAACCCCCTGGCTCACGCCTACCAGTCAGGGCATGAGCGTGACAGTTTGAATAGGCCATGGTACCCGCTGAGTCCCATGTCCTTTCGCTCTCAGAGCGAGATTAACTTTTTTGCCAGTATGGGCAACCAAATAAATTTACCTGGTCTGAAGTTCAGACGTTCACTGCTCCACCTACCTTTGTGGTCTCTAATGAACTGTATGCTCAACTTGAGGCTGGCATCCCTAAAGTTGAGCCCCCCTCGGATTCGCCAAGATATGATGGGGATCCTAAGCAGTGTCGTGTCTTTTTGGAGCCGTGCTTACGTTACTTCCAATGCCATGCTCCCTTCTTTGCCACTGATCGGGTTAAGGTAGGATTGCTAATGTCCTACCTAACAGCAGATGCCTTGGAGTGGTTTAACCCCCTCTGGGAAGCGGGGATCCCATCACTTCCAGTTTTCCGGCCTTCTACAAAGCCTTCGACAAGCCTAGTGCAGCATCTCCTGAGAAATCTTCCCCCCAAGCTTCCAGAGACGGACCAGGCAAAAAAAACCTGTGGGTAAATCGTTTCCTCCGCCTGTGACCGTCCAAGACTCTACTGTTCCACAGCCTGCCAAGTCGGCCTCCTGTTGTGAATGGGCTTGAGATGAGTTCTGAGCAGAGGCTCCCTCTGGTGGTTACAAGCGGTACTGGTCTGTCCAGTGAAGATTGTGAAGATTGTGAGGATTGGGAATCAGGTGTTACTGACTGGTCTTATATAAGGGAGTCACCTTCCCATCAGGGTTGCCGGTGATCGTCTCTATCCTTGATTCCTGTTTCCCTTGTAGCCTGCTGTGTCGTGTCTGCATCTCCTGCTAACAGATAAGACATTTTCTTCTTTTTGTTTTTGTGCTTGATTTTTGCATTTTGTCCTGCACTTCTGTGGGGGCCTTCAGGGTCCCCTCCGGGGCTTCTGCCCTCTCAGTTTAGTTCAGCCACTGATGTTTGTACTTTTGCTTTTTCCAATTTTTTCAGTGGCTGCTGTTTTGATTTTGTTACACCAGAGAACTAATTTAGGTGGTAGAGGTCGTGTGATCTCAGGTGTTTTTGAAATTAGTAGAGTTGGTGCTTTTCAGGGTTTTCTGGGATTGCAGTAAGTACCCTTCCTATCCTTTTCTATTTAGTTAGTTTGGGCCCCAACGTTTGCTCATACTATTTTCTGTCTGTGTCAGTATTTCTTCTTGTCTAACCGCCATTACATGTTTGGGGGCTTTCTATTATCTTTTGGGTTCTGCTCCGGGGCAGATAGCTTTCCTATATCTATCTTTAGGTGTAGTTAGTTTCTCAGGCTGTGACGAGGCGTCTAGGACCAACGTAGGAACGCTCCACGGCTGCCTCTAGTTGTTGTGGTTAGTCAGGGTACTGCAATCTCATAGATTCCAACTGCTCTGGTGTATTGCCTTTTTTGCCTGCACTCCTCAGCTACCGAAACATAACAGCCTCCCATGTAAGATCCAAGAGGTCTAATAAGAAGGGTCTGGCAAACTTGCAGTCGGAGTCAGGTCTTGTGAAGGAACATCCTGACGGTCTCTGCCCTGAGAAGCCAATGACTGTTTCTCTGCCTTCAGGGAGCTTTGGTGTGTTTAAGCTGCCAGCCATACGGAGTCAGTGTTTTGCAGCTCCCGAAACCGGCGTGGGCATTGTCTAGAGATGGCGAGCCCTATTCGAGAACAGTCTAGTCCTGCAAGGACAACTACAGCTCCAGGTCGGAGCATTATACAAGAAGAAGTTCGTCTTCCATTTGCTGTCTGGTATGCCCATGGGTCATTCTGAGCCAGAGATTCTTGTACCCATTTATGTCTGGAGACCCAGTGACTCGACCACGCACCACAATTGTGGATACCAGGGCTATGGGTACTCGGAGCAGAGCCCATGGGCATCTATGGGAGTTGTCACTGGTAGCGGTGGCTCGGTCCGTGGCCCTGGCGGTCAATGCGATAGGGATATTTACAGGGGATTTGAAATAATTCGTGACGCCACCTGCGGTTTCTGGTAAATTGTACCAGCGCTGCTCTAAGGACTTTCACAGGGGATGTTATGGGGCAGCTTGGTAGTAAGTCTCCCACAGGTGAGACGGGTCCCTGGAAGTCTATGAGGATGATGATTATGCAGGGTGCAATAAGAATTCAGTCACACACACAAGGTAGCTTCTTTTCATACCTTTTACTGATGATGGTTCAAGCAGATCCCGGGAAGCTGGTCGGGGTGGAGAGTGCACCCTCAGGTAGCAGCCGAGCAGGTTAGAGGCCTCCTTAACTTCCAATATATAGGTGAGTCCAACTTGCCTGAAGCAAAGTTAACTCCAAAACTCCAGCTTTCTCTATAGCTGTACTGCCCGGCCAACGTTGTGGTGGAGCCTTCCAAGTGATGAAACTAGGTTCTTACTTTTGTCTGCGCTTGACTCAAAGTCCCTATTCCACCTGACTCCGGTTACGTATTGACACTTAGGGCTGCTCTCTGCGACCTGTAGTCCAGATGCCTCTGGTTTTCTTGTCACTATGCTTGAAACAATAGCAACGCTTCGGTCCCCAGTGACCGGTGATTTAGTGCAGGCAATCCAATACCTAAAGCACTTCTGTATCTTCTCCACTGTGCCCTTCGCCCTGCTTTCCGCTCTTAACATAAGCACTGCTGCATAGAAGTCGAATCACAGATTCCCTGTTTGGGCTCGCTGAGCAGCTCTCAGTATTCTCCTAGTCCAGGACCTTTGTCGACTGAACTTCACTGTCCTGGGACAGGCGGCTGAAGTCTCTGCTCTGAACTCAGCAGGAAACCAATCTGACTGACTATCTCAGACAGGTAACTATCCAAGGGATGACTCACTCCTGAGCCTCCCGGAGCTAACTGACTGAGTCACTGTCCTAAGACAGGAAGCTGACTCGTCTGTCCGAAGACAGGAAACTAAACTCTCTATGCTGACACTCACCAAACCTATATACCCCTATGGGTGTGTCTAAATGTGAGTGACATGAGTGAATGCATATCAAGCTTTGGCTGTTACCTTCCAGTGCACTTTCCTGGATTTTCATGTGGTCTTATGATATGTGTACGATGTCAGTAAACTATTCTTAAAAGAACAACACTCTATACAACATATAGATTAGCAACATCAGCATGTAAATATAGAATAGATTTACCTGACACGATATCCGTTGAACTCAGGGTTAATCTTGAGGACTTGATACACTGTCACAGGAAAGAGGAGGACCGGGGGTCTAACCTGACCCTAAACTGGGGTCCTAACTAATCCCTCACCTTGGAGGTACTGATAATGGTTCAGAGGTCCAAGTCTCCAGCCTAACCCTGTCTCCTATCAGTCCCTGAACCCTGTAATCAGTCCTAAGAAGGATTCTGATTACCACCAAAGGGATATGGGCTGATCTCTGCTAAATACACAGATTAGACATATAAGACAGACTGGAGAAAACACAGACTTGCATACACACTCAAACACAGAAGGAACATAAATGATCTGGGATATTAAACTCTAAGCAAGGTGAGCTTAAAACAACTAAGGAGCTCTTTAACTTAAGTCTATACAGATACAATCCTATCTGTGGTCTGCATGAAGAATTTCACTGGCAACTCCCAACACAGACAACCAGAGATTTAAAGGAAACCAATCAACAAATAATTAATTGCAGCCGGGAGAAAACTGCACCCAGTCCCAGAACTGAGCACAGACAGAATTAACTCCCTAACTGCCAAACACAAAGAAACAGCAACTCAGCTGTGAGAAGTCAGAATGTGCAACCGCGACGATCTTCGTGGCGATGCACACATGACAGTACCCCCCCTTCTACGAGGGGCCTCCGGACCCTCAGGGCCAGGTTTGCCCGGGTGAGTTCTGTGGAAGGTCCGCACCAAACGATCTGCGTTAATGTCAGACGCAGGAACCCACGTCCTCTCCTCTGGACCATACCCCTTCCAATGCACCAAGTACTGAAGGGACCGGCGATTCAGACGTGAGTCAATGATCTTTGACACTTGAAACTCCAAGTTACCATTGACCACCACTGGAGGAGGAGGTAGAGGTGATGGTATGACTGGTGCCACGTACCTCTTAAGTAATGACTTGTGGAACACATTATGAATTTTAAACGTAGGAGGGAGGTCCAGACAAAATGCCACAGGATTAATTATGGAACTGATCCTGTGCGGCCCGATGAATCTGGGGCCCAGCTTCCAGGAGGGAACTTTAAGTTTTATATTCCTGGTAGACAACCATACCAGATCGTTCACATTAAGATCTGGACCAGAAACTCTCCTCCTATCAGCCATACGTTTATAACGGTTCCCCATAGCACTCAGATTATTCAATACACCTCTCCACACTGAAGCAAGTGACGACGAGAAACGCTCCTCCTCAGGAACCCCAGAAGGGCCCCCCCCATTGAATGTACAAAACTGGGATGAAAACCATATGCCCCAAAAAACGGGGACTTACCAGTGGACTCGCTCCGCCTGTTGTTAAGAGCGAACTCTGCCAGAGGCAAGAAAGAAGACCAGTCCTCCTGGTTCTCTGAGACAAAACACTGAAGATAAGTCTCTAGGCTTTGATTCAGACGCTCTGTCTGACCATTGGTCTGCGGATGAAAAGCCGAGGAAAATGACAATTGCATCCCCCGACGTAAACAAAATGCCCTCCAAAACTTGGACACAAACTGAGACCCCCTATCTGACACCACATCAGAAGGCAACCCATGAAGTCTCACAATCTCCCCAATGAACACCTGCGCCAGAGTTTTAGCATTAGGGAGGGCAGGAAGAGCAATGAAATGTGCCATCTTACTGAACCTGTCAACAACCACCAGTATGACAGTCTTCCCTGACGACTGAGGAAGGTCCGTGATGAAGTCCATAGACAAATGAGTCCATGGACGCTCCGGAAGTTTCAAGGGTAAGAGGGTCCCAGACGGACGGGTATGAGGGGTCTTAGAGCGAGCACAAACCCCACAGGATGCGACAAAAGTTAAAACATCTTTATTAACGTTAGGCCACCAAAACCGGCGAGAAAGGAGATCTAAAGTAGCCTTACTCCCTGGATGTCCTGCTAAAGCAGAATTATGATGTGCCTCAATAACCTTTTGTCTCAACTGATTTGGGACAAACAGTCTCCCTGGAGGTCCTGCAGGGGCGTCCCCCTGAGCCTCTAACACCTCCTCCTCAAGCTCAGAACATACAGCCGACACTACCACCCCCTCCTGAAGGATAGGAATCGGGTCATCCATTTTCCCGGCCCCTGGGAAACTGCGAGACAAGGCATCCGCCTTAACATTCTTAGATCCAGGGCGATAAGTGACAACAAAATTAAACCTGGTAAAAAACAACGACCATCGAGCTTGTCTGGAATTCAGACGCTTAGCAGATTCCAAATACAGCAGGTTCTTGTGATCAGTAATGACGGTGACCGGGTGGACTGCCCCCTCCAAAAAGTGACGCCATTCTTCAAAAGCCAACTTAATGGCCAAAAGTTCCCTATTGCCGATATCATAATTCCTTTCGGCGGACGACAATTTTTTAGAAAAGAAAGCGCACGGATGCCATTTACCAGGGGACGGACCCTGGGACAATATTGCACCCACCCCTACGTCAGACGCGTCCACCTCCACAACGAACGGCTGTGATGCATCTGGTTGGATGAGAACGGGTGCCGAAGCAAAACATTTTTTCAAAGAGGAAAAAGCTTGGCAAGCTTTGTCCGACCATTTAGAAAAATCCGTCCCTTTTCTTGTCATGTCAGTGAGAGGTTTGACAACAGATGAGAAATTACAAATAAATTTCCGGTAGTAGTTAGCAAACCCCAGAAAACGCTGCAGAGCCTTAAGATCCTCTGGCTGATCCCATTCAAGCACTGCTCTCACCTTTTCAGGGTCCATACGGAAACCGGAGGCTGACACCAAGAAACCCAAAAACTGAAGTTCCTGTACGGCGAATACACACTTTTCCAGTTTGGCGTATAGTTTATTGTCTCGCAAGATCTGCAACACCTGTCTCACATGCTCCTGGTGAGACACAAGATCTGGTGAGTAAATTAAAATGTCATCCAAATATACGACCACAAACAGCCCCACCAGATGACGAAAAATGTCATTAACAAAATGTTGGAATACTGCTGGTGCAGTAGTCAGACCAAAAGGCATGACAAGGTTCTCATAATGTCCCTCCGGCGTGTTAAACGCCGTTTTCCACTCATCCCCCTTTTATCCTAATCAGATTATACGCCCCCCTGAGATCCAATTTAGAGAACCATTTGGCGCCAACAATTTGATTGAAGAGATCAGGAATCAGAGGGAGTGGATACGGATCTCGAACAGTAATCCGATTAAGTTCGCGAAATCCAAGCAAGGGCGTAGGCCTCCATCTTTTTTCTTCACAAAGAAGAACCCCGCGGCCACTGGGGAAGATGAAGGTCTAATATGCCCTTTGGCCAGACTTTCCGAAATATAATCTTTCATAGCCTGCCTCTCAGGACCAGAAAGGTTATATAACCTGGCTTTAGGTAACTTAGCATCAGGAAGTAAATTAATAGAGCAGTCATACACGCGATGAGGAGGCAACTCCTGACACCCCTCCTCAGAGAACACATCCCCAAAGTCCTCCAAAAAAGGAGGCAAAGTACTAGGCACGACCGCACTGATGACTGTGTTCATGCAGTTACTTTTGCAAAACTCCCCCATTGGCTTATATCTCTGGACTGCCAATTAATCACAGGGTTATGTTTAACCAACCAAGGAAGTCCCAACACAATAGGAGTAGGTAGACCCTCCAACACATAACAAGATAATAGTTCCCTATGTATTGCCCCTACCCGAAGGTCAATGTTATGAACCTCATGAACAAAGCTACCTTGGCCGAGAGGCCTGGCGTCAATGGAGAATATAGGGATCGGTTTGACCAATACACTCAGATGCATACCTGTTATGTTACGGTAGCTGAGGAGTGCAGGTAAAAAAGGAAATACACCAGAGCAGTTGGAATCTATGAGATTGCAGTACCCTGACTAACCACCACAACTAGAGGCAGCCGTGGAGCGTTCCTACGATGGTCCTAGACGCCTCGTCACAGCCTGAGAAACTAACTACACCTAAAGATAGAAATAGGAAAGCTATCTGCCCCGGAGCAGAACCCCAAAGATAATAGAAAGCCCCCAAACATGTAATGGCGGTTAGACAAGAGGAAATACTGACACAGAAAGAAAATAGTATGAGCAAACGCTGGGCCCAAACTATCTAAATAGAAAAGGACAGGAAGGGCACTTACTGCAATCCCAGAAAACCCTGAAAAACACCAACTCTACTAATTTCAAAATCACCTGAGATCACACGACCTCTACCACCTAAATTAGTTCTCTGGTGTAACAAAACAGCAGCCACTGAAAAAACTGCAAAAAGCAAAAGTACAAAACACAGTGGCTGGACTAAACTGAGAGGGCAAAAGCCCCCGGAGGGGACCCAGAAGGCCCCCACAGAAGTGCAGGACAAAATGCAAAAATATAGCAAAAACACAAAATAAGAAATTGTCTTATCTGATAGCAGGAGATGCAGACACGACACAGCAGGCTACAAGGGAAACTGGAAAGAAGGATTCAGACCAGAACAATTGATCACCGGCAACCCTGATGGGAAAATGATTCCCTTAAATAAGACCAATCAGTAACACCTGATTCCCAATCCTCACTAGTACCGCTTGTAACCACCAGAGGGAGCCTCTGCTCAGAACTCATCTCAAACCCATTCACAACAGTACCCCCCCCTTGAGGAGGGGTCACCGAACCCTCATTTGAGCAACCAGGTCGGTCAGGATGAGTTCTATGATACGCACGGATAAGTCTCCTAGCATGGATGTCCGAAGCAAACACCCAAGAATTATCTTCCTGACCATAACCTCTCCATTTAACCAAATACTGGAGTCTTCGTCTAGAAAAACGAGAATCCAATATTTTCTCAACCACATACTCCAGATTGCCCTCAACCAAAACAGGGTCAGGAGGCACAGCAGCAGGAACCACTGGCTCAACAAACCTCTTCAACAAGGACTTGTGGAACACGTTATGGATCTTAAATGTCCCTGGAAGAAGCAAACGAAAAGAAACAGGATTAATAATCTCCATGATCTTATAAGGTCCAATGAACCTAGGCTTAAATTTAGGAGATGCTACTCTCATAGGAATATTCTTTGAGGACAACCAGACCAAGTCCCCCACTTAAACCGAGGACCATCAGTCCTATGCCGTTAGCAAACCGCTGGGCCTTCTCCTGAGAGAGGGACAACCTCTCCACTACCTGGTCCCAAATCTGCTGCATACGCTCAACAACAGAGTCAACACCTGGACAGACAGAAGCCTCCGTCTGTCCTGAAGAAAATCGAGGGTGAAACCCAGAATTACAGAAAAACGGAGACATCAAAGTGGCAGAGCTAGCCCTATTATTAAGAGCAAACTCAGCCAAAGGCAAAAAAGAGACCCAGTCATCCTGATCAGCAGACACAAAGCATCTTAGATAAGTCTCCAATGTCTGGTTTGTTCTCTCAGTTTGACCATTGGTCTGAGGATGAAATGCCGAGGAGAAAGACAATTGAACACCCAGTTTAGAACAAAAAGTCCTCCAAAATCTGGAAACAAACTGGACTCCTCTGTCAGACACAATGTTCTCAGGAATGCCGTGTAAACGAACCACGTGCTGAAGGAACAACGGCACCAATTCAGAGGAGGAAGGCAACTTAGGTAATGGCACAAGATGTATCATTTTGGAAAACCTATCACAAATTACCCAGATGGTGGTCATTCTCTGAGAAACAGGAAGATCGGAAATGAAATCCATAGAGATATGGGTCCATGGTCTCTTGGGCACAGGCAATGGCATCAACAAACCACTAGAGCGAGAGCAAGGCTTGGAGCGAGAGCAAGTCCCGCAGGACTGCACAAATTCCCTGACATCGCGAGACAAGGTAGGCCACCAAAAGGACCGACTAACCAAGTCTCTGGTACCAAAAATTCCGGGATGCCCAGCCAATGCGGAACAATGAATCTCAGACATCACACTCTTTTTCCATTGGTCCGGGACAAACAATTTTCCAACAGGGCAGCGCTCGGGCCTATCCTCCTGACACCCCTCCAGAGCAAGTCTCAAATTAGGCGAGATGGCGGAAAGAACTACACCCTCCTTCAAAATAACAGAGGGATCAGATAGCTCAGGAGAGTCCGCAAGGAAACTCCTCGAGAGGGCATCCGCCTTAACATTCTTAGTGCCAGGAAGAAAGGAAACCACAAAATTAAAACGTGTGAAAAACAAGGCCCACCTGGCCTGTCTAGGATTGAGTCGCTTGGCAGATTCCAGATAGACCAGATTCTTATGGTCCGTAAGGACCACCACCTGATGTTTGGCTCCCTCCAGCCAATGTCTCCACTCTTCAAAAGCCCACTTCATGGCCAATAACTCCCGATTACCCACGTCATAATTACGTTCAGTAGGAGAAAATTTTCGAGAGAAAAAGGCACAAGGGTTACTTTTAGAGGTCTCTGGATCTTTTTGGGACAAAACGGCACCTGCCCCAATTTCAGAGGCATCAACCTCCACCTGAAATGGCAGAGAAACATCAGGCTGCCGTAGAACAGGAGCAGAAGTGAATCTCTGCTTAAGTTCCTGAAACGCAGAGACTGCCTCAGGAGGCCAATTCACCACATCAGAACCCTTTCTGGTCAAATCAGTTAATGGTTTAACAATAACAGAGAAATTACCAATAAATTTACGATAAAAATTGGCAAAACCCAAAAATCTCTGAAGAGCCTTTAATGAAGTAGGTTGGACCCAATCACAGATGGCCTGAACCTTGACCGGGTCCATTTCAATAACAGATGGGGACAAAATGAATCCCAGAAATGAGATCTTCTGTACGCCAAAAAGACACTTTGATCCCTTCACATACAGAGCATTCTCTCTCAAAATCTGGAATACAGTTCGAACATGTTTCACATGAGAGTCCCAGTCATTAGAAAAAATCAAGATATCATCCAAATAAACAATCAGAAACTTGTCCACAAAATCCCTGAAAATGTCATTCATGAAGGACTGGAAGACGGAAGGAGCATTAGTGAGCCCAAAGGGCATCACAAGGTACTCAAAATGCCCTTCAGGGGTGTTAAATGCCGTCTTCCATTCATCCCCGTGCTTAATGCGAATAAGGTTATACGCCCCCCTGAGGTCAAGCTTGGTAAACCAAGTAGCGTTTTTCACCCTGGAAAACAGGTCAGAAATCAAGGGTAACGGGTATTGATATTTCACAGTAATATTGTTCAAGAGACGATAATCAATACACGGCCTTAATGAACCATCTTTTTTGGCCACAAAGAAAAAACCGGCACCTAAGGGTGAAGAGGATGGTCTGATATGACCCTTCTCCAATGATTCCTTGATATAAGACCGCATAGCGTCATGTTCAGGTACAGACAAGTTAAAAAGGCGACCCTTAGGGAATTTACTACCTGGCACTAATTCAATAGCGCAGTCATAGCTCCTATGGGGAGGTAAGGATGCAGATTTACTTTCGCTAAACACATCAGAAAAATCAAACAAAAAGTCAGGAACATCCTCAGCCTGGGGGGAGGCAGAAAAAACAGGAGTGTTGGTATTAACACATTGGCAGCCCCAACTGGTTACAGACACAGATTTCCAATCCAAAACAGGATTATGAGACTGTAACCAAGGGAAACCCAGCACGATAATATCATGCAGATTATATAGAACCAAAAATTTGCAGCACTCCTGGTGATCAGGTTCAACCCTCATTATCACCTGAGTAGAAAACTGGGGTTTATTCTCAGCCAAAGGGGTAGAATCGATCCCCAGTAGGGAATAGACTTCTGTAGGGGTATCAAGGGAAATCCACAACGTTTAGCAAAATCATAATCCATCAGGTTAATAGCTGCTCCAAAATCAACGAAAGCCTGAGCAGAAAATGAGGACAGAGAGCATATCAGAGTGACAGTTAATAAAAACTTAGTCTGAACACTACCCAAGACAACTGAGCGTGCAAAACGTCTTCCCCGCTTAGGGCAGACTGAAATAGCATGAGAGGCATCAC
The DNA here is from genome assembly GCA_033576555.1 of Oophaga sylvatica. Taxonomy (NCBI): domain Eukaryota; kingdom Metazoa; phylum Chordata; class Amphibia; order Anura; family Dendrobatidae; genus Oophaga; species Oophaga sylvatica. The sequence continues at coordinate 49,181 of JARQOD010003169.1, read as the reverse complement.
CACAGTAGAAACATAACCCATTGCGCTTTCGAAACTCATGACGCTGTGCCCCAGACACCACTCCATCACACTGCATGGGCTCAGCAGCTGGCTCACAAGGCAACACCACTCCACGCATACTTCTCCGCTCACGCAAACGTCTGTCAATTTGAATCGCTAATGACATAGAATCATTGAGACCAGAGGGGACAGGGAATCCCACCATAACATCCTTTACATTATCCGACAGACCCTTCCGGAAAAGGGCCGCCAAAGCGTCGTCATTCCATTTGGTCAGGACTGCCCACCTACGGAATCTCTGACAGTATAACTCAGCGTCATCAAGCCCCTGATTTAATGCCAACAAGGCTTTTTCAGCTTGATCAGTGACATTAGGCTCATCGTACAATAACCCCAAAGCCTGAAAAAATGCATCAACATCACTCAAAACAGGATCCCCAGGTGTGAGGGAAAAAGCCCAATCCTGAGGATCGCCGCGCAGGAGAGAGATGACAATTTGAACCTGCTGCGCTGCGTTTCCTGAGGACTTAGATTTTAAGGCAAGAAACAATTTACAATTATTTTTGAAATTCTGAAACTTAGCTCGATCCCCTGAAAACAAATCTGGCATGGGGATCCTAGGTTCCACAACAGGCAACCTAGCAAGATATGCAGCAATACTCCGAACCTCAGTGGCAAGCTGATCCACACGGCCAGACAACTGTGCAAACTCCATTGGGAGAAAAGATCCTCCCCAGCACCCAGAGATACAGAGGGAAAAAAAAAAAAAAAAAAAATGCAACAAACAGAAAAATATCTCTGACAACTTTTCTTCCTTCAAAATATTTTTTCCCTTCTGTGAGTACCATACAATTTTTATGGCCCGTGATACTGTTATGTTACGGTAGCTGAGGAGTGCAGGTAAAAAAGGAAATACACCAGAGCAGTTGGAATCTATGAGATTGCAGTACCCTGACTAACCACCACAACTAGAGGCAGCCGTGGAGCGCTCCTACGATGGTCCTAGACGCCTCGTCACAGCCTGAGAAACTAACTACACCTAAAGATAGAAATAGGAAAGCTATCTGCCCCGGAGCAGAACCCCAAAGATAATAGAAAGCCCCCAAACATGTAATGGCGGTTAGACAAGAGGAAATACTGACACAGAAAGAAAATAGTATGAGCAAACGCTGGGGCCCAAACTATCTAAATAGAAAAGGACAGGAAGGGCACTTACTGCAATCCCAGAAAACCCTGAAAAACACCAACTCTACTAATTTCAAAATCACCTGAGATCACACGACCTCTACCACCTAAATTAGTTCTCTGGTGTAACAAAAACAGCAGCCACTGAAAAAACTGCAAAAAGCAAAAGTACAAAACACAGTGGCTGGACTAAACTGAGAGGGCAAAAGCCCCCGGAGGGGACCCAGAAGGCCCCCACAGAAGTGCAGGACAAAATGCAAAAATATAGCAAAAACACAAAATAAGAAATTGTCTTATCTGATAGCAGGAGATGCAGACACGACACGGCAGGCTACAAGGGAAACTGGAAAGAAGGATTCAGACCAGAACAATTGATCACCGGCAACCCTGATGGGAAAATGATTCCCTTAAATAAGACCAATCAGTAACACCTGATTCCCAATCCTCACTAGTACCGCTTGTAACCACCAGAGGGAGCCTCTGCTCAGAACTCATCTCAAACCCATTCACAACACATACCTTGAGCCTGAGCAAACTGAGCGTCATCCAGATTAGCCCCGGACCCACTATCAAGAAGAACAGAAAATCTCTCCACTCTCGTACCAACCACCACCTCCACTGGTACAAGGAACTGAGAAGAACTAGCGGAGGAAATACATACTCCCAGGTTGTCGTCCACCACACAACCTGGGATTAACAGTTTTCCGGCGACTTTTGCTCAACAAGGCACGGGATGGACATCCCCCAACAAAATGTCCCTCTTTCCCGCAGAAGAAACACCTTCTAGTCCTGCGGCGTACCGCCAATCCCCTCCTACGAAATGATGTCCCTCCCAACTGCATAGGCTCCTCCGAACAGACAAGGGGAACCTCAACATAAGGGACTTTAGTAGTAGGTGGAGTAACAACAGGGGGCGGAGTTACCTCGCACCTCTCCCGGAGCCGTCTATCAGTACGGATAGCTAGGGCCATAGCAGCCTCCAGTGATGGAGGAGAATCATACTGAGCCAAAACGTCCTTTAATTTGTCAGAAAGCCCATGACAAAACTGGCTCCTAAGAGCTGGGTCATTCCACTGAGTATCTGTGGCCCATCTACGGAACTCAGAAGCAAATTCCTCCGCCGGACGATCTCCCTGCTGTATCTTACGTAATTTTGTCTCAGCAAGAGAGACCCGATCTGGGTCATCATATACCAAACCCAGGGCAGTAAAAAATCGATCTACTGACTGTAGAGCCGGGGATCCCGGAGGAAGGGAGAAGGCCCAGGATTGAGGGTCCCCTTGTAGGAGCGAGATAACAATTCCCACTCTCTGCTCTTCACTCCCTGATGATCGAGGCCGAAGCCGAAAATACAATTTACATGCTTCCCTGAAGGTAAAAAATTTGTCTCGCCCACCAGTGAACCTGTCCGGGAGAGCTACTTTAGGTTCAAATCTGGTTTGCTCCGAGGGAGACAAAACTTTGGACTTAATGTCCGTCAGCTCCATGGATAATCCCTGCAACTGCAGAGCCAGCTGGGCTACTGGATCCATGGCAACTGGGAATAATTTTATGGGCCAGTGAAAATGTCACGCGGTCTTATGATATGTGTACGATGTCAGTAAACTATTCTTAAAAGAACAACACTCTATACAACATATAGATTAGCAACATCAGCATGTAAATATAGAATAGATTTACCTGACACGATATCCGTTGAACTCAGGGTTAATCTTGAGGACTTGATACACTGTCACAGGAAAGAGGAGGACCGGGGGTCTAACCTGACCCTAAACTGGGGTCCTAACTAATCCCTCACCTTGGAGGTACTGATAATGGTTCAGAGGTCCAAGTCTCCAGCCTAACCCTGTCTCCTATCAGTCCCTGAACCCTGTAATCAGTCCTAAGAAGGATTCTGATTACCACCAAAGGGATATGGGCTGATCTCTGCTAAATACACAGATTAGACATATAAGACAGACTGGAGAAAACACAGACTTGCATACACACTCAAACACAGAAGGAACATAAATGATCTGGGATATTAAACTCTAAGCAAGGTGAGCTTAAAAAACTAAGGAGCTCTTTAACTTAAGTCTATACAGATACAATCCTATCTGTGGTCTGCATGAAGAATTTCACTGGCAACTCCCAACACAGACAACCAGAGATTTAAAGGAAACCAATCAACAAATAATTAATTGCAGCCGGGAGAAAACTGCACCCAGTCCCAGAACTGAGCACAGACAGAATTAACTCCCTAACTGCCAAACACAAAGAAACAGCAACTCAGCTGTGAGAAGTCAGAATGTGCAACCGCGACGATCTTCGTGGCGATGCACACATGACAATAATGCACCGAAGCGCAACTATTTACAGGATAAGTTCTGGGCTGGCACAGTCCTCAGCCTCTCAGTCCATGACATAATAAAAGACACATATTGGTAACTTCTGAAATTCACATTATACTTTAACTTTCATATTCACATTATACTTTCTAACGATATTTACCCAACCAGGGTATACTATGCAAACTTATGCACACTATGTAAACATTTCTCTTTAATTTCTTCAAAATTCTTGAACTCTCTTTACCCAGCCGGGTATTCTATTCCAAATATGTAAAACTATGTAAACACTATACATAGCAATAAAGTGCAAAACAGCAATTATTTCTTTTATCAAAACTTTCTACATCTTCTTAGTTGCGGTAAACCCCTGTCTGGGTCCTACCGGTCTTCACATTTTCTTGCAGACTTCAATTACATCTTCCACCCGGGGGCTGGAACAATGCGATGCTACTTAGAGTGCATGACAAACAGGTCGTGACCTGCTATCAGAGTTTGGGTCGCAACAGTTCTTGTGCGAACCGCTAGGGGCACGCCGGGTGCTTCCTCTTTGTGGGACGCCGATTGCGTCGCTGTTTGCGTAGCAGGGGGTGATTCAGCTGTAACCGCAGTTTGCGATGTAAAAGGAGGCTTGGCTGCAGAGGTGTATGCAGGAGGCGATGCCTTTTGCAACTTAAATTGCGATGGGCCTGCAGGGGGTGATGTTGAAGTACGGCTTGGTGCTGTGGGCGCTCGAGACGGGGACGCTTCGGTAGTGTTGACGTTACCAGCGTCGGGGACGGGGTCACTGACGATGGACACATTGAGGGCATACCAGCCCTTTAAACCCCAGTGCCGTGTATAGCTCACTATGTCCCCGTTTACTAGGTCCCTTCCCGGATGACCGATGGGCAGGTGGGACTCTACGTCCCGGCGGCTGACAAATACCCCCGGATAGAGTCCCGGTTCCCGGATGAAACCCCAGCCCTTGCGGAGCTGGAATTCTACCACGCACCCCTGCCGCCGCGGTTCCCTTCGGGTACCTTTGTCGTTGCGGACCATCTCCTTGTCAGCGACCAACTGCTCATACTGCCGTTGTCGGTTCCGCTGCACCTCCCGCTCTTCCTCCTGCCGGCGTCGCTGCTCCACTTCACGACACTGCATCTCTCTTTCCCACTGGACGGCATACGTGATGTCATCAATGCGCTCCATCTCGTCCCAGTTGACTTCTGGCAACGATGGGCAGGAACCCTCCGGTGTCCCCGCCGGGGAACGGTAATCCGCTGCGGCCTCCTGACCTGGCTGGCTCTCAGGGACGGGCAGGACCTCCTCAGCCTCCTTCGCCTCCACCGCTCCATCGGTGGGATCAGGTACAGCATATCTGGTGTCCGCCTCCAGTCGCTCCGCAGCCTTTTTCATCAGGGCCTTTGGATAATCCAGTGATAGAGGGGTATCAAGAGACGGTATTTCACTTGTGGGAGAGAACATGGCGTCCCACAGCAGCCGCTGTGTTTGGGTGCGCCAGCGTCTCTCCGTCTCTTGTCGAATTGCACGATTCTGCAGCTTCTTCTTCAGCTCTGCGTTCTCCCTCCACAGCTCCATCATGGCGGGGTCGGTGTCCCGATCTGGGGACAGCTCCGGCACAGGCAGACAGTCCTCCGGTACTGGGCACTGATTCTCCTGTCCTTCCGCCATCTCGGTCCAGGTATCACTGTGGTATCCAACAGGAACATTCTGGTCCTTTCCGTGGAGGCGGGATTTGCGTCTCCTCCTCTTCGCATAGAGGATGAAGAGGAGGCGTATCTCTTTTGCAGTGGGGCTGGATCGCACATTGTAGTAGGCCTTGGAGAGGGCGGCCATAACTTTTCGCGCTTCAGGGGGGTACACGCCCACGAAGGTACGCCCACCTTCTTCACCAGCGCCTCAGGGCGCCAACTTGGCGGCAAAATGGCGGTATTTTGACGCCAATAGTGACATACAGCAAACAGTTCAATTTAGGCACACAGGGCTTACGATCTTGTAAGTTTAGTATCCTGTTCGTGACGCCAAAAAGTTGACTCGACCACGCACCACAATTGTGGATACCAGGGCTATGGGGTACTCGGAGCAGAGCCCATGGGCATCTATGGGAGTTGTCACTGGTAGCGGTGGCTCGGTCCGTGGCCCTGGCGGTCAATGCGATAGGGGATATTTACAGGGGATTTGAAATAGTTCGTGACGCCACCTGCGGTTTCTGGTAAATTGTACCAGCGCTGCTCTAAGGACTTTCACAGGGGATGTTATGGGGCAGCTTGGTAGTAAGTCTCCCACAGGTGAGACGGGTCCCTGGAAGTCTATGAGGATGATGATTATGCAGGGTGCAATAAGAATTCAGTCACACACACAAGGTAGCTTCTTTTCATACCTTTTACTGATGATGGTTCAAGCAGATCCCGGGAAGCTGGTCGGGGTGGAGAGTGCACCCTCAGGTAGCAGCCGAGCAGGTTAGAGGCCTCCTTAACTTCCAATATATAGGTGAGTCCAACTTGCCTGAAGCAAAGTTAACTCCAAAACTCCAGCTTTCTCTATAGCTGTACTGCCCGGCCAACGTTGTGGTGGAGCCTTCCAAGTGATGAAACTAGGTTCTTACTTTTGTCTGCGCTTGACTCAAAGTCCCTATTCCACCTGACTCCGGTTACGTATTGACACTTAGGGCTGCTCTCTGCGACCTGTAGTCCAGATGCCTCTGGTTTTCTTGTCACTATGCTTGAAACAATAGCAACGCTTCGGTCCCCAGTGACCGGTGATTTAGTGCAGGCAATCCAATACCTAAAGCACTTCTGTATCTTCTCCACTGTGCCCTTCGCCCTGCTTTCCGCTCTTAACATAAGCACTGCTGCATAGAAGTCGAATCACAGATTCCCTGTTTGGGCTCGCTGAGCAGCTCTCAGTATTCTCCTAGTCCAGGACCTCTGTCGACTGAACTTCACTGTCCTGGGACAGGCGGCTGAAGTCTCTGCTCTGAACTCAGCAGGAAACCAATCTGACTGACTATCTCAGACAGGTAACTATCCAAGGGATGACTCACTCCTGAGCCTCCCGGAGCTAACTGACTGAGTCACTGTCCTAAGACAGGAAGCTGACTCGTCTGTCCGAAGACAGGAAACTAAACTCTCTATGCTGACACTCACCAAACCTATATACCCCTATGGGTGTGTCTAAATGTGAGTGACATGAGTGAATGCATATCAAGCTTTGGCTGTTACCTTCCAGTGCACTTTCTGGATTTTCATGTGTGCCTGCGAAGCTGGGCTACACACCAGCAAGGTGCTTCACTTGAAACAACCAAGTGACAAAAGGTGTCTGGTTCCCTTGCATCAGAGTTAGTCAGCAATGTCGTCTTCTTCTTCTGGTCTGCTAGTCGTCGAGTCAAGGTGTGATGACGTCTCCGGCGAGGGGAAGCGGTGGCATTCTCTTCACACGTCTCCAGCGACCATACCAGTGATCCACTCCCAGGAGCATCCTGCCTTGTTTGTCTTCCCCGGGATAAAGGGCTGAAGATGGATTCTGAGTGTATACCTTCAGCTCCTCTGTGGCCAGTGGGTGAAGATTCTAGGACAGAGCTTTACTCATCCTCTTGCCTGGAAGAGGTGGTCCAGTTTTTTCAGAGTAACAGGCTGAAGGGGCTTCCTAAATGTATGCCTGTTTCCAGGTGGCTGGTTGGTGAAAATACCAAGACAGAGGCTTACTCACCCTCTAATCCGGAAGAGGTGGTCCAGTTTTTTCAGGGTACCAGGCTGAAGATGCTTCCTGTATGTGCTCATCTCTGCTTTCCACCAGTCTAAAGGAGGAGGTCCAGGTCATTGTGGAGGTTGACTCAGTCGGGCACCAAGAAACTTGGCACTCTGTGATTCCTGATGTCGTGTCAGCCTGGACTGTGTGTGGTCCCATACTCCTTCTACAGGTCATTCTGGCAGGCTTGAAGAAGAGAGGCCATAAAGGGGGGGTACTGTTACAACTCTGCCGGCATCACTGCATGGCTTCCCATCCCTCACACACCAGCTTACTCACTGCTCCAGGTCATGTTGTGATTTCTGTCTGCTGCCGGCTCTATGTTCTGTGCCTCTTGCTTTCTGCCTGCTCTCTGCATGCTTCCTGGCTGTGTGCATAGGGGGGTGGCGACAGAACTCTCTGGTTCTTTTGGAATCGGGGTGCACCTGTCTAATGTGTCCCTGACCAATTACCAAGAGGCCTCTAGTATTTAGGGCAGCTCCACCCTGTGGATCTTGCCTGAGCAATGTGTTAACTCAGCTAGTGTCTTGCTACTGAGCTGCCAGGTCTTGCTTTGTGTTCCTCCTTCTGTGGAGGCTCTACTCCTAGCTTTGCTTGGTACTTCTCTGTCCGTCCTCTAGGACGCAGAATATCCTAGCCTTTATGTCTTTGTTCCTACCTTGCCTTGTAACTCTCCGGCCACCTTCCAGGAGTCATAATATCATGGTCTCTGTGCTATTGCTCCTGACCTTGTCTTGTACTTGTCCTTGACGCCCTCCAGGAGGCAGAATATCCTGGTTCCTGTGTCTTTGTCCCTGTACCTTGTCTCGTGTCATTACCTTATCTGAACTCTTTCCTACCTCTGTCTCTTAGTCTCCTCGCCTGTTGCTACTTTCCCTGCAGTGTCTATCCTCTCTCTGCCTATGCTCCGCACTCTTGCGGTTCCGCTCTGCTTCGCTCCTTCTGCTGCAGAACCTCTTGCTGCAGCTCCTCTCTGCATACCTTGCAGTTCTGCTATGCTTCGCTCCTGCTGTTGCAGAATCTCTTGCTGCAGCTCCTCTCTGCATAACTTGTGGTTCCGCTTTGCTTCGCTCCTGCTGCTCCAGAACCTCTTGCTGCTCTACAGCCCTTCTCCACAGCCTTGCGGTTCTCCTCCTGTGTGAACAGGTCTCAACCTGTTCCTTCATATTTAATTTCTTTCTGTCACTACCAGTACATGCACCTGCTGTGTGAACAGGTCTCTACCTGTTCATCCATACACCATTCCTTCCAGTCAGTACCAGTAACTGCACTTGCTGTATGAACAGGACCCTACCCATTCCACATACCACTCCGTGTCCCTGTGCCTTTCCAGTTGGTCCCTGCTTCTGTGTCTCAGCCGTGCCCACCAGTCCTGTGTCTCAGCCGTGCCTGCCTGCCCTGTGTCTTAGCCGTGCCTGCCTGCCCTGTGTCTCAGCCATGCCTGCCTGCCCCATGTCTCAGCCGTGCCTACCTACCGTTTCTCAGCCGTGCCTGCCAGCTCTGTGTCTCAGCCATGCCTGCCTGCTCTGTGTCTCAGCCGTGCCTGCCTGCTCATGTCTCTGCCATGCCCGCCTGCCAGTGTCTCAGCCGAGCCTGCCTGCCAGTGTCTTAGCCATGCCCACCTGCCACTGTCTCAGCTGTGCCACCGTCTCCCCAAGTGGGATCAGCAGCCACAGCCAGACACCACCCTGGAGTGGCACCTGGCAGCTGCCTGCCGCACAAGCCTGACCTCACCATCAGAAACTCCAAAGAAAACCAAGGCAGCTGTCTTAGTCACGCCCCTTCCAGGGTAGTCTGGTTTGTGGCACAGTGGGGCCACAACCCCCTGGCTCACACCTACCAGTCAGGGCGTGAGCGTGACAACCATGTTGTAGAGGTTAGAGTCTGACAGATTAATTGAGTCTGTGGATAGGAGTCATTTATAAAGGTGACTATGTAAGACAGCTGTCTTTAATGCAGGTAACGAGTTGATTAGGAGAGCCTAACTGGGCTGTAGGAGCCAGAACTCTTAATGGTTGGTAGGGGATCAAATACTTATTTCTCACTGCAAAATGCAAATAAATTTATATAATTTATACAATGTGATTTTCTGAATTTTATTTTTGATATTCTATCTCTCAATGTTAAAATTAACCTACCTTTAAAATTATAGACTCTTCATGTCTTTGTCAGTGGGCTAACTTACAAAATCAGCATGGGCTCAAATACTTACATATTTCCCCACAGTAGATACATAACATAAATTAAGTAATCTCCAACAGCAAAGCAAAAATTGCAATTGCCAATGGGATTTAGACTATGTTTCCTCCATTTATTATTTTTATTAAACAAGAACAGATTTTTGCAGAGAGAAATTGGAAACTTACTATAGGCAGGGGTGGGATTCAGCCGGTTCTCCCCGGTTCGATGGAACCGGTTGTTCAAAAAGCAGCCGGTTCCCCGAACCGGGGAGAATGAGAGCGGCGATCCGGAACTATTTTGCACCTGAGAGTAGGCGGTTCCCTGTGCCGGCTGTCAAGCTGACAGCCGGCGCAGAGAAGCTGCTGCGTGCCGGCTCCCAGGGATCAATTGCACTGGCGTCTATACAGACGCCAGTACAATTGAAGCTCTGACTGCGGGTCAGAGCGACGCCAGCAGCGTGATCAGGTCATGTGATCACGCTGCTGACGTCACTGGCCGGAGGCGGCAAGGTGGGGGAACGATGGTGGTAAGTGTGCTCCAATATGGAGCTGAAGATACCACCGAAGATGGGGGGGGCATAATGTATGTGTATGGGGGGGTGAATTTAGAGTGGGGATGGGGGGTTACTTTATGTGTGGGGGGATTTGGGGATGGAGGGCTATTTTATGTGTGGGGGGATTTGGAGTGGGGATGGGGGGCTATTTTATGTGTGGGGGGATTTGGAGTGGGGATGAGGGGCTATTTTATGTGTGGGGGGATTTGGAGTGGGGATGGGGGGCTATTTTATGTGTGGGGGGATTTGGAGTGGGGATGGGGGCTATTTTATGTGTGGGGGCTGGGGATTTGGAGTGGGGATGGGGGTATTTAATATGTGTGGGGGGATTTGAGGTACTGAAGAGTATGTATGTATGAGGAAACAGTATGGGGATGGTTGCAGACAGTATGGGTGAACGGGTGAATGTATGTGGACACAGTATGGGGAGTCAGGGGTATGTGTGAGCAGACAGTATAGTGAGGGGGTAAATATATGAGGAGACAGTATGCTGAACAGGGGGGATGTGTGAGGAGGGAGGGGAATAGTGTGAGGTGACAGTATATTGCAGATATTTTTATTTAGGGGCATTATAATGACTCTTCTGTCTTTAAGGGCATCGTGCGGAGAGTTGGTGCAGAAGAGCGGAGAAGATGGAGGTCTGCAGAGACGGCTGTGGATGAGAAAACTCATCATGGGATCTTGACAAGATGAAGAAAAGAAGAACGACTCCAGAGACAGCATCATCTATAAGGTACCTGGATGTAAATATTATTTGTGAAATTGACTAATTCTCATGTCTTTATTTGTTAGGAGCATTAAAGGGGTTCTCCAGGTCTGTGTCACATAGAATGACTGCAGACTCAGCACAAACCTGGACAGCCCCTTTAATGCTCCTAACATAAATAAAAACATGAGAATTAGTCAATTTCTGAATTCTCACAGTGCGCATTGCACGCCGTTAGGATTTTCTCGTGCCGGTGATTTACATACATGCGGTCACATGCTGACTAGACATGTGTGGCCTCACTCAATGAAAATGAACGGAGCGAGGCCAGGCACGTCTAGTCGGAATGTGGCCAGAAGTATATAAATCACATGCTTGTGCTGACATGACCGTGTACTCTCGCCACCGGTAAGGGAGAATCCTAAAAGTGTGCAGAGCATTAGTTGTGAGAATTCAGAAGCTGTAATGTCAGGATTCAGCTCTGCAGGTTCCAGCAGTCATCACATGGACACTTCACTCATATGCCATTTTCATACTTATGGTCCTGTGACAACGAGCTTCTCCTCCTGCTTCTCTCAGTTTTTCACTGAACATTGACAGCATTAGGGAGAGCAGCTCGTCGGTACATGACTAAGTGTGCAAATCGCATGTGTGCGGGAGGGGGGGGGCGCCAAAACAAATTCTTGCCCCGGGTGCCAGAAAGCCTAGATACGCCTCTGGCTGCAACACACCGCCAGCCCCCACGGACTGATCTCTGCAGTGCGGCGATTGGGCAGCGGCGCGCCGCGGCCATCTTCAGACACGAGGAGGAGCTGAAGAGAGAGGAGAGAGCAGAGGCTGCGAGGCAGAGCTGCAGAGTCTCTGAGGTACTGTGTGTGTGAGCAGCTAGCTGCCTGAGCTGCGGCGCTACCTGGGGCTGGCCTGGCCTGGAGACTATTTGGGCAGTATGTGCTAAGTTCTATTTGGGCAGTGAGTGTAGTATGTCACTGTATTATTTGGGGCTGGGCAGTGGGCCCTCAGCACTGTATGACAGTGTGAGCAGCTGCCTGAGCTGCGGCGCTGCCTGGGGCTGGCCTGGCCTGGAGACTATTTGGGCAGTATGTGCTATTTGGGCAGTATGTCACTGTATTATTTGGGCACTGTATGAGGTATTATATGAGCACTATGTGATGATATTATTTGGGCACTGTATTGTTTGAGCATTATGTGACGGTATTATTTGGGCACTCTGTGACTGTATTATTTGGGCACTGTATTATTTAGGCACATTCAGTGCCAGGAGCCCTTACTTCTTGCCTGCGGCTCCTTAGCTGCTGCAGAACCTCATTTTAAAGAGGGAAGGGAAGGAGAGTGGAGTGGTTTTTGTGAAGCTATGAGGGGCTGCCTTGCTTCTGCAGAACCTGTTTTTGCCTAAAACCTTTTATGTGGAAAAAATTAATCACACCTGGATCCTGCAGTTCCTCCAGGACTACAAGTCCCAGCAGAACGTGGGGAGCAGTGATGTAATCCTTCAGCCTCTGACTAGCTATACCTCCCCCCTTCTTTAAAAAGAGGTTCTGCAGCTGCTGACGGAACATATATGTATGAATCACAACCCAGCTGCTGCAGAACCTCTTGAGGGAATCCCATTCCGCAGGCTTCGGGGTGTGGCTTCAAAAATGGGTGTGGCTTAAAAAGGTGTGGCTTAAAAATGGGTGTGGTTTACCGACGCACAAACACAGAACCTGTTGTTAAAAATTTGAATCCCACCCCTGACTATAGGTAATAAATGATGAGTCATCCAAGTAATGCTATCATGTAAAGCAGAAATATTACAGCTATTTAGGGCTCAACAAATACTGCTATGCTGTGCTGAAATGTCATTGCAAATGAGCACTCAAATGATTCCTACAAACAACACCTATTGTAATATGGCTGCCGCACATCTCGTTGAGGTGAGATATGCGTCATCGAGGTTGGTAGTTTCGTTGCTGTAAACCCAGGGAGGCAGTCTCCACCACATATAGTGCTGAGAGAGGTAATAGGGCGTATTAGAGCCGGGTTTCACGAGCAGTCAAAGAGATGGCTGGGACTGACAGCTCACATATCCCAACCCGGGGGCGTGGTATGACAGATAAAATGGAGACCAGTTTTCTCATTCATTTCTGGATCTGGGAATGCGTAGCTCTCTAGTGTGTTGGTCTGTGCTACGGCTTTAAGAACTGGACACTAAGCTGAGCCGGCGAACGTGCCATACTGGATGGACCATTTACTTTGTGGTTTCACTTTGTGCCGGAAAGGCTGTTTTTTTGTTTGGTTTTCTGAGCGGTTTATGCAGTCTCAATAAACCAGCCTGGACATTTTAATGAAGCTACTTCCTGTGCCTACCTCAAGTGCAACCAAGTGAGTAGAAACCCTACACCATATAAAATCATCATCCAGCTCCCAAGATTATATAACTAGGTATGAGCGAACGTGCTAGATGACATTCAGATATCACCGAATATCTGGGTGCTCGGTTTTGCTCATTACTCAGTGATCATTAACCGATGTGCTCAATTTCAAACTCGGATCCCTGCCCAGCATATTTGGCGCCTGTTACCCAACGAATAAGTATGCGGGGATTGCCTGCACATCACTGTATGCCATAGCCATCTTGGTAGTAGCATTACTGTGATTGGCTGGCCGTGTAACATCATGAGGGGTTATAAAAAGACAGGCACAGCCAGGTTTGGCACACTGAAACCATTGCACAGTTTTGTGACAGTTATTATTGGAGGGAGAGAGTGCTAGTCAAGGCGTGTGTGTATGCAGCTTAATAAATGGGTAAGAGCTAATTTTGTAGTTTGCTGTTTGTATCAGATACAATCTGCATTTAGGCTAGAGAGGGAATGAGAGTTGCAGGAGCAGTGAGGGTGGATGAATACAGTCTCTAGGCAGGCATTAGTGCTTTGCAGTCCTTTGCTAAATATATAGCTGTGGCAGTTGACCACATTTTTATTTTTTGTGTGAAAAAAATGTACTATATTGTGATCCATAGAGTATTAAGCTCTCTGTGAAACATTGCTGTGTTATATAACACTGCAAAAAGCCTTGAAACATTTTATATATTCAATTACTCATCCATATACTGTTATGTGGTCTGTGGTACATTTCTGTGTTACATAGCAGTCCAAAAAAGCATTGAAACATTTTTCTGTATTCAACTACTCATCCATATACTATTACAAGACCTGTGGAACCACCAAGGCCCGAACACAGACTGCTGCCTTCACTGCTGGCGTTCTTATGGACTGCGGACAAGAGATCCATGATCCAGGAACTGGTGAGCAGGCTGTGAGGCCTAGGCTGGTCGGAAGAGACAAGCAAGCTAGTCAGGACCAGGGCTGGAGAAATGGCATAGGGCCCGCCAGCTGCAAAGTACTAAAAGTTGGCATCCCAAGGGGGAGGTCATTATATAAAACCAGCAGCAGAGATGGGGGTCCATAGAAGAGTTTGGGATCCGCCATCACATCTCGTTCAACCAGCGGGCAGTGGAGACACAACACTTGTCTCAAACGCTGCAATGCAAGAGCTGACAACTGGAAACAGGGTCACGTTCCTCAAAATGGAGGGGTAACATCCCTGGTATGCAGTGGGTGTGATCCAAGAAGGAAGGGAGCACAATAATCCCTTCTGGAGGAATGAACAGGCCTGAGAGAGGTAGTTCGAGATGGGACTACTACCACCCCCAGAGATCGTACTGTCCTTGGGGAGCAAGCGAAGGTGCAGGTGACACAGGGGGCTGTTGCACATTTCTAAATGTTGGGGTTCCAGCACTACCATAAGACAGGTCACTTACAGCCCAAGCACCTGGGAATCGGGCTCCAGGAAGCAGGTGGAGATAGTACCCCCAGCCTCCTGAGGAAGGAGAAGAAGAAGCAAACACTTGAAGAGGATTACTGTATTACTCTCCATAAAAAATTTTCCTGGCTTTGCACTTTTTGCAAAGCCGTTATGAGTGTAGAAGTACAGCATCTACACTTTAATAATATTTGAATGAGGCCCACCAGTTGTCTATGTATGACCCTTCTTATAATTTTTTATTTGCTTTGCAATTTCTGCAAAGCTGTTATGAGTGTAGAAGTACATCAATGACACTTTCAAAATATTTACATTAAAAAAAATTTCTGGATTCAATTATTCATCCATACAGTTGAACGCGGTTATTGTTATATTATGGTGGTATTTAACACTACAAAAAAAAGTTGAAAAATATTTCTGGATTCAATTAGTCATCCATATAGTATTAAGTGTTTTCTGTTACATTTCTGTGGCATATAACACTCCAAAGAAGCTTTGAAAAATGTTTCTATATTCAATTGCTTCTTCATATACTATTACGTGCTTCTGGGGTATATTTTGATGGTATATGACCCTCCAAAAAAGCGTGGTAAATTTTTTCTCTATTCACTTACTCATACATAGAGTATTACATCCTCTGGGGTAGATTTCAATGGTATATAACCTTCCGAAAAAGAGTTCAAAAATTTTTCTGAATTCAATTACTCATCCAAAGAGAATTGCATGTTCTGGGGTACATTTCTGTGGCACATAACACTCCATAAAAGAGATTAAAATAATTATGGATTCAATTAGTAATCCATAGAGGATTACTTGCTTTCTGTGACATTAGAGAGGTATATAAGACTACAAAAAGAGTTGAAAAATTTGTCTGGATTCAATCAGTCATCCATAGAGCATTAAGTGGTTTCTGTTGAATTTCGGTGGTATGAAAGACTCCAAAAAAAGTGTTTAAAAATTGATCTGTATTCAATTAGTCATCCATAGAGCATTAGATGGTTTCTGTGACATTTTGGTGGTATATATGACTTCAAAAAAGCATTTAAAAATTTGTCTGCACTCAATTAGTTATAAAATCGAGCATTAGGCACTTTCTGTGACATTTCGGTGGTATATAAGACTCCAAAAATGCGTTTAAAAATTGGTTTTTATTCAATTAATCATCCATTTAGTATTTGGTGCTTTCCGTTAAATTTCAGTGGTATATACAGTTGTGCTCAAAAGTTTCCATACTCCGGCAGGATTTTTGCTTTCTTGACCTTTTTTCAGAGAATATGAATGATAACACCAAAAATTTTCTCCATTCATGGTTAGTGGTTGGGTGAATCCATTTATTGTCAAACTACTGTGTTTTCTCTTTTTAAATCATAATGACAACCCAAAATATCCAAATGACCCTGATCAAAAGTTTACACACCCTGGTGATTTTGGCCTGATAACATGCACAGAAATTGACCCAAATGGGTTTAAATGGCTACTAAAGGTAATATCCTCACCTGTGACCTGTGACAAATGCCAGGAAAATTGCAAAGAAAAACTCACAAATAACATCAGTTGAAATACTGGACTCTGAAAACTAGTGGTGTGGCTGTTTCAAGATGCACAATAAGGAGGCACTTGAAGAAAAATGGACTGCATGGTCGAGCATAGCGGAATAGCTAGCGGCAAGGTACCGACAGTTGTCATCCCAGGGGGAGGTCGTTATGTACGTCCAGCAGTGAGATGGGGGTCCATTGAAGAATTTGAAACCAGTCACCACATCTCCTTCAACCAGCAGGCAGTAGAGATGGAACACTTGCCTCAAAGTCTGCAAGAGCTGATGGCTGGAACCAAGGTCATGTTCCTCAAAATGGAGGGTCAACCTTGCTGGTATATGGTGGATGTGATCTGAGAAGGAAGGGAGCAGGATGAACCCTTCTTGAAAAAGGAACGGGCATGGGAGAGACAGGGTTACCACCACAGAGACAACATACTGTTCTTGGGGTTCCCCACCTCCTATATGGGAGCAGACGATGATGCAGGTGACACAGGGGGTAGTCGCCCATTTCTACATGTCGGGAGCTCTGCAATACCAAAAGCTGGGTCACTTACAGCCCATGCACCTGGGAATCAGGCTCTAGAAAGCAGATGGAGGCAGTGCCCCTAGCCTTGCCTGCCTGCCCTGTGTCTTAGGAGTACGTGCCTGCCCTATGTCTCAGCCGTACCTACCTACCCTGTGTCTTAGCTGTGCCTGCCAGCCCTGTGTCCCAGCCGTGCCTGCCTTCCCCATGTCTCAGCTGTGCCTACATACCATTTCTCAGCCGTTCTTGCCAGCCCTGTGTCTCAGCTGTGCCTGCCTGCTCTGTGTCTCAGCGTGCCTACCTGCTCTATTTCTCAGCCATGCCCGCCTGCCAGTGTCTCAGCCATGCCCGCCTGCCAGTGTCTCAGCTGTGCCTGCCTGCTCATGTCTCTGCCATGCCCGCCTGCCAGTGTCTCAGCCGAGCCCGCCTGCCAGTGTCTTAGCCATGCCCACCTGCCACTGTCTCAGCTGTGCCACCGTCTCCCCAAGTGGGATCAGCAGCCACAGCCAGACACCACCCTGGAGTGGCACCTGGCAGCTGCCTGCCGCACAAGCCTGACCTCACCATCAGAAACTCCAAAGAAAACCAAGGCAGCTGTCTTAGTCATGCCCCTTCCAGGGTAGTCTGGTTTGTGGCACAGTGGGGCCACAACCCCCTGGCTCACACCTACCAGTCAGGGCGTGAGCGTGACAACCATGTTGTAGAGGTTAGAGTCTGACAGATTAATTGAGTCTGTGGATAGGAGTCTTTTATAAAGGTGACTATGTAAGACAGCTGTCTTTAATGCAGGTAATGAGTTGATTAGGAACGTCTAACTGGGCTGTAGGAGCCAGAACTCTTAATGGTTGGTAGGGGATCAAACACTTATTTCTCACTGCAAAATGCAAATAAATTTATATAATTTATACAATGTGATTTTCTGAATTTTATTTTTGATATTCTATCTCTCAATGTTAAAATTAACCTACCTTTAAAATTATAGACTCTTCATGTCTTTGTTAGTGGGCTAACTTACAAAATCAGCATGGGCTCAAATACTTACATATTTCCCCACAGTAAATACATAACATAAATTGAGTAATCTCCAACAGCAAAGCAAAAATTGCAATTGCCAATGGGATTTAGACTATGTTTCCTCTATTTATTATTTTTATTAAACAAGAACAGATTTTTTCAGAGAGAAATTGGAAACTTACTATAGGTAATAAATCATGAGTCATCCAAGTAATGCTATCATGTAAAGCAGAAATATTACAGCTATTTAGGGCTCAACAAATACTGCTATGCTGTGCTGAAATGTCATTGCAAATGAGCACTCAAATGATTCCTACAAACAACACCTATTGTAATATGGCTGCCGCACATGTCGTTGAGGTGAGATATGCGTCATCGAGGTTGGTAGTTTCATTGCTGTAAACCCAGGAAGCCAGTCTCCACCACATATAGTGCTGAGAGAGGTAATAGGGCGTATTAGAGCCGGGTTTCACGAGCAGTCAAAGAGATGGCTGGGACTGACAGCTCACATATCCCAACCCGGGGGCGTGGTATGGCAGATAAAATGGAGACCAGTTTTCTCATTCATTTCTGGATCTGGGAATGCGTAGCTCTCTAGTGTGTTGTTCTGTGCTACGGCTTTAAGAACTGGACCCTAAGCTGAGCGGGCGAACGTGCCATACTGGATGGACCATTTACTTTGTGTTTTCACTTTGTGCCGGAAAGGCTGTTTTTTTGTTTGATTTTCTGAGTGGTTTATGCAGTCTCAATAAACCAACCCGGACATTTTAATGAAGCTACTTCCTGTGCCTACCTCAAGTGCAACCAAGTGAGTAGAAACCCTACACCATATAAAATCATCATCCAGCTCCCAAGATTATATAACTAGGTATGAGCGAACGTGCTAGATGACATTCAGATATCACCGAATATCTGGGTGCTCGGTTTTGCTCATTACTCAGTGAGCATTAGCCGATGTGCTCAATTTCAAACTCGGATCCCTGCCCAGCATATTTGGCGCCTGTTACCCAACGAACAAGTATGCGGGGATTGCCTGCACATCACTGTATGCCATAGCCATCTTGGTAGTAGCATTACTGTGATTGGCTGGCTGTGTAACATCATGAGGGGTTATAAAAAGAAAGGCACAGCCAGGTTTGGCACACTGATACCATTGCACAGTTTTGTGACAGTTATTATTGGAGGGAGAGAGTGCTAGTCAAGGCGTGTGTGTATGCAGCTTAATGAATGGGTAAGAGCTAATTTTGTGGTTTGCTGTTTGTATCAGATACAATCTGCATTTAGGCTAGAGAGGGAAAGAGAGTTGCAGGAGCAGGGAGGGTGGATGAATACAGTCTCTACGCAGGCATTAGTGCTTTGCAGTCCTTTGCTAAATATATAGCTGTGGCAGTTGACCACATTTTAATTTTTTGTGTGAAAAAATGTACTATATTGTGATCCATAGAGTATTAAGCTCTCTGTGAAACATTGCTGTGTTATATAACACTCCAAAAAGCCTTGAAACATTTTATATTCAATTACTCATCCATATACTGTTATGTGGTCTGTGGTACATTTCTGTGTTACATAGCAGTCCAAAAAAGCATTGAAACATTTTTCTGTATTCAACTACTCATCCATATACTATTACAAGGCCTGTGGAACCACCAAGGCCCGAACACAGACTGCTGCCTTCACTGCTGGCGTTCTTATGGACTGCGGACAAGAGATCCATGATCCAGGAACTGGTGAGCAGGCTGTGAGGCCTAGGCTGGTCGGAAGAGACAAGCAAGCTAGTCAGGACCAGGGCTGGAGAAATGGCATAGGGCCCGCCAGCTGCAAAGTACTAAAAGTTGGCATCCCAAGGGGGAGGTCATTATATAAAACCAGCAGCAGAGATGGGGGTCCATAGAAGAGTTTGGGATCCGCCATCACATCTCGTTCAACCAGCGGGCAGTGGAGACACAACACTTGTCTCAAACGCTGCAATGCAAGAGCTGACAACTGGAAACAGGGTCACGTTCCTCAAAATGGAGGGGTAACATCCCTGGTATGCAGTGGGTGTGATCCAAGAAGGAAGGGAGCACAATAATCCCTTCTGGAGGAATTAACAGGCCTGAGAGAGGTAGTTCGAGATGGGTCTACTACCACTCTCAGAGATCGTACTGTCCTTGGGGAGCAAGCGAAGGTGCAGGTGACACAAGGGGCTGTTGCACATTTCTATATGTCGGGGTTCCAGCACTACCATAAGACAGGTCACTTACAGCCCAGGCACCTGGGAATCGGGCTCCAGGAAGCAGGTGGAGATAGTACCCCCAGCCTCCTGAGGAAGGAGAAGAAGAAGCAAACACTTGAAGAGGATTACTGTATTACTCTCCATAAAAATTTTTCCTGGCTTTGCACTTTTTGCAAAGCCGTTATGAGTGTAGAAGTACAGCATCTACACTTTAAAAATATTTGAATTTGAGGCCCACCAGTTGTCTATGGATGACCCTTCTTATAATTTTTTATTTGCTTTGAAATTTCTGCAAAGCTGTTATGAGTGTAGAAGTACATCAATGACACTTTCAAAATATTTACATTAAAAAAAAAAAAGGATTCAATTATTCATCCATACAGTTGAACGCGGTTATTGTTATATTATGGTGGTATGTAACACTACAAAAAAAAAGTTGAAAAATATTTCTGGATTCAATTAGTCATCCATATAGTATTAAGTGTTTTCTGTTACATTTCTGTGGCATATAACACTCCAAAGAAGCTTTGAAAAATGTTTCTGTATTCAATTGCTTCTTCATATACTATTACGTGCTTCTGGGGTATATTTTGGTGGTATATGACCCTCCAAAAAAGCGTGGTAAATTTTTTCTCTATTCACTTACTCATACATAGAGTATTACATCCTCTGGGGTAGATTTCAATGGTATATAACCTTCCAAAAAGAGTTCAAAAATTTTTCTGAATTCAATTACTCATCCAAAGAGAATTGCATGTTCTGGGGTACATTTCTGTGGCACATAACACTCCATAAAAGAGATTAAAAAAAATTATGGATTCAATTAGTAATCCATAGAGGATTACTTGCTTTCTGTAACATTAGAGAGGTATACAAGACTACAAAAAGAGTTGAAAAATTTGTCTGGATTCAATTAGTCATCCATAGAGCATTAAGTGGTTTCTGTTGACTTTCGGTAGTATGTAAGACTCCAAAAAAGTGTTTAAAAATTGATCTGTATTCAATTAGTCATCCATAGAGCATTACATGGTTTCTGTGACATTTTGGTGGTATATATGACTTCAAAAAAGCATTTAAAAATTTGTCTGCACTCAATTAGTTATAAAATCGAGCATTAGGCACTTTCTGTGACATTTCGGTGGTATATAAGACTCCAAAAATGCGTTTAAAAATTGGTTTTTATTCAATTAATCATCCATATAGTATTTGGTGCTTTCCGTTAAATTTCAGTGGTATATACAGTTGTGCTCAAAAGTTTCCATATCCCGGCAGGATTTTTGCTTTCTTGGCCTTTTTTCAGAGAATATGAATGATAACACCAAAAATTTTCTCCATTCATGGTTAGTGGTTGGGTGAATCTATTTATTGTCAAACTACTGTGTTTTCTCTTTTTAAATCATAATGACAACCCCAAATATCCAAATGACCCTGATCAAAAGTTTACATACCCTGGTGATTTTGGCCTGATAACATGCACAGAAATTGACCCAAATGGGTTTAACACTAGGACTACTGGACTCGTGACCCCGACTAGAACTACTAAATGTAGTCATTCTGACTACTGACTTGTTTTCGTTTATTTTTAGTTTCATTTGTGGTTATTTATTAATAATTATATATTTTTTTAATGTATTATTATTGTGAGATCCAACAGTAATGCTTTGGAATGTTTTTTTTCTGATTTTTCATATTTTTCTACAGGAAATAACAAACTTTTATTGCTAGAATCATTGTAAAACTAAAACAGAAAATAGCAGTACTGGACATATATACAGTATATATTCATATAACACAGCATACAATGAGAATCACCAGTAACATATCCCTGCTGTTCTGTTCGCTACCACTATACAAATATAATGTTCGTTCATTTTTGACTGGACCTATAAAAGTCTTGATGTTTTAGCTAATTTATACATTTTTTCGCAGAATTATACTGTATGTGAACATGGTTGATCATAAACAAAAGAAAATTGAAAAAAAACACGTAATTTTTATCGTTTTCGCGTCATAAACCATTACATTGCATTATTGCTATATTCATGCATATTGCCCATTTGCAGATAAAAAAAATATTCTATCTAGCTGTAAACTATAACTAATAACATCAAGCTGTATGCAAATATAGTTTTTTCCCCAAAAAAATTGCTGCTTCACACTATACAGTATAAAATAATCGAATAATATGACAATAAAATGTTGTAGCTGCTATATACTTGTATGAGTTTTTTGAGCTCTTATGTCTGCATGTGTTGTCTTTGTCTCTTCAGCTGAACTGAAAGTAAACTTACTATCCAGACTGCTAAATACACAATTCCTTATTTCATAATAAAAAAAGGAAAAAATAGAAGCAATCCATAAAACCAATATACTTTATTAATTTCAAAAAATAAAAAATACTTATAAATTTAAAATAAGCAAGAAAATACCTCCAAAATAAGGACATAAGGGTATCAACACATATATTATTTGTATAAATCCACAGTTTTCAAAATATAACAAAAACGTCTCATGAATAAAAGTTATAAGGAATATATGGTCCTTGCATATAAGATGTCTTATGCAAAAAACAATATATAAAAAAAATTAGAAAAAAATACTCCCCAGTGGGTAATTATATATTAGTTTCAAAAAAGGACCATAAAAAATCTTCACAGATGCCAAAAAAAGACTATAATAAGTCCTCAATAAAAGGACTCCATGCACACAAAACAAAAATATATATATAGAAAATTATAGTGTTATCATGAGAAATAAAGTGCCTTTGTGCAGAGAAAATACCATTAGAGACGGCTGAAAATAAGTCTTAATAAATACTCAGCTGATACAAGGTAAGCCACAGTAATTAAATAATATCATTATCGCAATGAATACATCTAAATATACAAAGTGCTTTGTGCAAAGGACACTTAGAGAAAACAACTAATAAACGGTAAGTAGATGTGAATAGACTACGCTGTGAATAGATAATGCTATCACTGCAAAAATAACAAATGAATATGCAAAGTGCTTTGTGCAGGAGTAATTACTAAAAGCATCTAATGTAAGGTAAATCAGAGAAAACACATAATTCCATCCTTGCCTTAGTAACACGTAAATAGGCAAAGTGCCTTGTGCAGGAAACAGAAATAGCTAACACATGGTGCATAGACGTGAATACGCTATGCTGTCACCATATTAGAGACACATGGACGTTAATGAGAAAACAGGGGAAAAGATGAAAACAGACGCTAATCTATAAATAAATAACCGATCATTGCAAATGCCCAACTCAAAATTATAAAAGCGATTCACCTGATGTGGATAAGATTGACCCGTCCTGTAACCCCGACGCGCGTTTTACTGCTCGGCTTCTTCCAGGGGGTGTGACCAAGTGAGGGGCAGAGAGTAATTTATACCCAGTGCGACCAATAGAAAATTAGGGGGAGTGAATGAGTGGTCATGTGCCGGACAGCTGACGTGTACCCTATATCCACGCCCACTGGCACAACGTAACTCCAGCAAAGTGCTCAGTGACACGCACAGATGGCAAGCAAGCCATCGCTATGCCGACCATCAGTATGCGATCAGTCACCTGTGTAAGCACTTCCCGGGGCTTACCATGGTCAGGGCATATCTAGGCACGCGTACACCGGAGCAGACCAACTTTATACAAGCAATTAGGGAGCCCATATCAATTTATGGCTAAAAAAGAGTGATAAAGGAATAAAAATGTGAGAAATTAATGTGTATAAATTAATGTGAAAGTGAATATAAAAAACGATAATAAATATGATGGTGACACAAATTGTTTATGTAATATAATAATCATAATGTGATATATATAATGTGAAGAACTAACACTACTAAATTGTACAGTGAGAACAAAACTAAATAGAATTAATAACCACACTACATAATAAATATATATACCAACAACCGTAAAAATATAACATATAAAGTGTAAGTGCATAAAAATACGATATACTAACAGTAAATATATAAATACATATATAAAAAAAAATTTATACACAAAATTATATACAAATATCAATATTATAAATATAATGTGCATTATACATATACAAAACAAACCAAAATTCATATAACATAAATTTCAATATTAAAGTCCAAAATAATTGTGATGAAAGGGAAATTAATTGGACTTGCTTCTTCTTTTCCTTGCTTGCTTGTAGATTTAATAGTGAGAAAGTTTCATTGTTGCCAGAAGAATAATTATCCCCATACAATTGGCCGCTTGAAAAATACACTAAAAATTAAAAACACTCATATGAATACCAAATAAAAACAATATAAAACTAAAATACTAATAATTAAAAATAACCCGCCCCTAAAAACAAAGACAAAAAAACAAAATCAAAGAAATGATGCAAATCCAAAATTCTCATTAAGGCCCTGTGGATTAAGAGTACCCAACCTAAAGATACACTTACTTTCTAATTGGGCAAGGAGCTTTGCAATATCTCCCCCTCTAAAGCCCAGATTGACTTGATCGATGGCTTTAATTTTCAGACCCCTCGGGTTACAGCTATGAACATTTTTGAAATGCTGTGGCAAAGTTTTTAGAAGGGAAAAATCTTGTATATTGGCGACTTTTCAATGTCCAAAACATGCTCCCTAACACGAACGCGTAATTCGCGTGTTGTTTGTCCTATATAGATTCTGCCACATGGGCAAGAGGCATGGTAAATGACGGCCTTAGATGAACAGGTCAAATGTCGTCTAATATCAAAATTCCTAGATCCATCATGATTAGAAAAAGATGTAGCTTTTACCAAATTTAAGCAACCTTTACACATTCCGCAGGGAAAAAAAACTTTTTTCTTCTCAGTATAGTCTATATGATGTCTCTGAGGGTCGTAATGACTATGAACTAAATGATCTTTCAAATTCGCTGATCGTCTAGCTACACATGAGGGTATGGACGGCAAGATCTGTTTAAGAATAGGGTCCATCTGTAGTATATTCCAATGCTTGTTAAAAATCTTCTTCAATTCATTCCATTCGCTGCAATAAGTAGAAATAAACCTGACTTGAGAAAAATCATCATTTTTATTTTTGCGATTAGTGCCATACAACAGTTGGTCTCTTGAAGTATTGACAGCTCTTCTATAACCTTTCCTAATAATCCTTCTGCTATACCCCCTTTCCAAGAATCTATCAGCAAGGTCCTGTGACTGTTTTTGAAAAGAATCTTTATCCGAACAAATGCGTTTGGCTCTCAAAAATTGTCCCACCGGAATACCCCGGACCATAGCTGGAGGATGAGATGAATCAGCTCTCAAGAATGAATTGGTAGCAGTAGGTTTGCGGAAAATATCCGTATGTAGGAACCCATGATCAGAGACAGAAATGTTAATGTCCAAAAAGTCCAAGACTCTTCCTGATTTGTATGTAAGTTTAATGTTCAGATTATTAGTATTCAGCGTATGCATCAGTCCATCCATTTGTAGTTCATCACCATCCCAGATAAAAAATACATCATCGATGTAACGGATCCGATTGTGCACCCTATCCATATTGGGAATATTGTCATCCAAAAAAATACTTCTTTCCCATGCTCCTAAAAAAAGGTTTGCATATGAGGGTGCACAAGGCGCCCCCATAGCAGTACCTTGCAACTGCAAAAAAAATTTTTTGTTGAATGTAAAAACATTATGATGAAGGATGAACTCCAGAAGGATGAGTACAAGATCCACCATTGGTTTCTCAATGTTACTAGATTGTAAAAACCAAGCGGTTGCTCGCAATCCATCTTCATGTCTAATGGAAGTATACAATGATTCAACGTCTGCTGTTACCATGAGCATGCCTTCATCAAGTTGGAGCTGGTCAATTTTTTGTAAGACAGAATTAGTGTCCTTTACAAACGAAGGAAGAGTAGCAACAATTGGTTTCAAAAAATGATCAATAATAGATTAAATTATTTCACATAAACCACGGTTACCAGCTACAATGGGGCGCCCTGGTGGATTTAACGGATCCTTATGTGGTTTTGGGAATCAGGTAGAATGTAGACAACTTAGGATGAGATTTAGAAATAGTATCCAACAATTTCTTCGTAATAATCCCTTCATTGTAGGCTTTGTCCAAAATCTTAACCAGATCAGTCTGAAAAGAAGATAAAGGATTAAACATTAATTTGCGGTAACACTTACCATCATTCAGAAGTTTATAGGCTTGTTCCTCGTACATATGGGAAGGCCAGATCACCAAATTCCCGCCTTTATCCGCTGGTTTAAACTGGACATCATTCCATGTTTTTAATTCTTGTAAAGCTTTTCTTTCATGTTTATTCAAATTCGAAGGATGTTTTCTATTTCCTGCTAGTTTCTCAATGTCTGCAGTGACCAACTTAGTAAAAATTTCCACCGCCGGGCATAACCCAAGGGAGGAAATTTATTAGATTTTGTGTACAGATGGCTAGGTATATTATAAACTTCACTGCACTCACTTTCTTCTTGTAATGACTCCAAAATTCTTAAAGCTTCATTCTCTTCTTCAGTAGAAAAAGCATTTTCCATATCCGATTTAAAATGCAGTTTTTTAAGAAGTAATTTCCTTGCAAAAAGATGGGTATCCTTTATCGACGTAAACGCATCTATGTGAGAAGACGGAGAAAATGTAAGACCCCTTTCCAAAATGCTACACTGAGCCATTGTAAGGGTATGTGAAGATAAATTAACCACCTTATATTGATTACTTTTTTTAGAATTTGGATTTTTATTGAAGATATCAGGAATTTTTCTTTTCCCATTATTTCTGAGATGAAAATCCCTAGTATATTCTCCATCACTCGCCGAGACACTACTTTCAGATTCCGATATATGGGAAACGTCAGAATTGTTCCTAGATTTTGAAGCTCGCGCTGTATCCTTCTTGATTTGCCATCGAAAGATTTTATTGTTGTCATAATCCTGCATATCTCTGAGAAAATTTTTCTTTTTACCATCACTAACTTGTTCCTCCCATTTATCCACATCTTTTTCTAGATCTTTCAACCATGCTTCCAATTTGTCTGTGGTAAATCTTTACTTAAGGATTTCAATAATATATCCAATTCCTCATCAATTTCCTTCAATGATATACCATTTTTCTCAATAAGAATATTAATGAATTCAATGGAACAAGTAGATGCTGCATTAATCCATTTAGTAGTCAATTCATCATTATCCAAGTTAAAAGTAGGATATAACTGTACTCTTAATCCTCTAGCGACCATTTTTTTATCACAATAATTTTCCAATGATGTTTTGTTCCACCAGATCTTAATTTTTCGGTGGAGAACATTCTTATATTTATACATCAATTCTTTATTGTTAGTACCAGTGTCAGGAATACTACTGGAGGTATTTTGCTTAAAAATGTCGACCGCTCTGTTCAGCCAGGACTTCTCCTTAGCCTTCAAATCCATTGGGATGGACAATCTGTATCAAAACAGCAATCAATTTAACCATAAATATAATGTCCAATACAGAAAAAATACACTATGGCACTTCCGTTTGAAATAAATACACAATTCCTTATTTCATAATAAAAAAAGGAAAAAATAGAAGCAATCCATAAAACCAATATACTTTATTAATTTCAAAAAATAAAAAATACTTATAAATTTAAAATAAGCAAGAAAATACCTCCAAAATAAGGACATAAGGGTATCAACACATATATTATTTGTATAAATCCACAGTTTTCAAAATATAACAAAAACGTCTCATGAATAAAAGTTATAAGGAATATATGGTCCTTGCATATAAGATGTCTTATGCAAAAAAACAATATATAAAAAAAATTAGAAAAAAATACTCCCCAGTGGGTAATTATATATTAGTTTCAAAAAAGGACCATAAAAAATCTTCACAGATGCCAAAAAAAGACTATAATAAGTCCTCAATAAAAGGACTCCATGCACACAAAACAAAAATATATATATAGAAAATTATAGTGTTATCATGAGAAATAAAGTGCCTTTGTGCAGAGAAAATACCATTAGAGACGGCTGAAAATAAGTCTTAATAAATACTCAGCTGATACAAGGTAAGCCACAGTAATTAAATAATATCATTATCGCAATGAATACATCTAAATATACAAAGTGCTTGTGCAAAGGACACTTAGAGAAAACAACTAATAAACGGTAAGTAGATGTGAATAGACTACGCTGTGAATAGATAATGCTATCACTGCAAAAATAACAAATGAATATGCAAAGTGCTTTGTGCAGGAGTAATTACTAAAAGCATCTAATGTAAGGTAAATCAGAGAAAACACATAATTCCATCCTTGCCTTAGTAACACGTAAATAGGCAAAGTGCCTTGTGCAGGAAACAGAAATAGCTAACACATGGTGCATAGACGTGAATACGCTATGCTGTCACCATATTAGAGACACATGGACGTTAATGAGAAAACAGGGGAAAAGATGAAAACAGACGCTAATCTATAAATAAATAACCGATCATTGCAAATGCCCAACTCAAAATTATAAAAGCGATTCACCTGATGTGGATAAGATTGACCCGTCCTGTAACCCCGACGCGCGTTTTACTGCTCGGCTTCTTCCAGGGGTGTGACCAAGTGAGGGGCAGAGAGTAATTTATACCCAGTGCGACCAATAGAAAATTAGGGGAGTGAATGAGTGGTCATGTGCCGGACAGCTGACGTGTACCCTATATCCACGCCCACTGGCACAACGTAACTCCAGCAAAGTGCTCAGTGACACGCACAGATGGCAAGCAAGCCATCGCTATGCCGACCATCAGTATGCGATCAGTCACCTGTGTAAGCACTTCCCGGGGCTTACCATGGTCAGGGCATATCTAGGCACGCGTACACCGGAGCAGACCAACTTTATACAAGCAATTAGGGAGCCCATATCAATTTATGGCTAAAAAAGAGTGATAAAGGAATAAAAATGTGAGAAATTAATGTGTATAAATTAATGTGAAAGTGAATATAAAAAACGATAATAAATATGATGGTGACACAAATTGTTTATGTAATATAATAATCATAATGTGATATATATAATGTGAAGAACTAACACTACTAAATTGTACAGTGAGAACAAAACTAAATAGAATTAATAACCACACTACATAATAAATATATATACCAACAACCGTAAAAATATAACATATAAAGTGTAAGTGCATAAAAATACGATATACTAACAGTAAATATATAAATACATATATAAAAAAAAAATTTATACACAAAATTATATACAAATATCAATATTATAAATATAATGTGCATTATACATATACAAAACAAACCAAAATTCATATAACATAAATTTCAATATTAAAGTCCAAAATAATTGTGATGAAAGGGAAATTAATTGGACTTGCTTCTTCTTTTCCTTGCTTGCTTGTAGATTTAATAGTGAGAAAGTTTCATTGTTGCCAGAAGAATAATTATCCCCATACAATTGGCCGCTTGAAAAATACACTAAAAATTAAAAACACTCATATGAATACCAAATAAAAACAATATAAAACTAAAATACTAATAATTAAAAATAACCCGCCCCTAAAAACAAAGACAAAAAAACAAAATCAAAGAAATGATGCAAATCCAAAATTCTCATTAAGGCCCTGTGGATTAAGAGTACCCAACCTAAAGATACACTTACTTTCTAATTGGGCAAGGAGCTTTGCAATATCTCCCCCTCTAAAGCCCAGATTGACTTGATCGATGGCTTTAATTTTCAGACCCCTCGGGTTACAGCTATGAACATTTTTGAAATGCTGTGGCAAAGTTTTTAGAAGGGAAAAATCTTGTATATTGGCGACTTTTCAATGTCCAAAACATGCTCCCTAACACGAACGCGTAATTCGCGTGTTGTTTGTCCTATATAGATTCTGCCACATGGGCAAGAGGCATGGTAAATGACGGCCTTAGATGAACAGGTCAAATGTCGTCTAATATCAAAATTCCTAGATCCATCATGATTAGAAAAAGATGTAGCTTTTACCAAATTTAAGCAACCTTTACACATTCCGCAGGGAAAAAAAACTTTTTTCTTCTCAGTATAGTCTATATGATGTCTCTGAGGGTCGTAATGACTATGAACTAAATGATCTTTCAAATTCGCTGATCGTCTAGCTACACATGAGGGTATGGACGGCAAGATCTGTTTAAGAATAGGGTCCATCTGTAGTATATTCCAATGCTTGTTAAAAATCTTCTTCAATTCATTCCATTCGCTGCAATAAGTAGAAATAAACCTGACTTGAGAAAAATCATCATTTTTATTTTTGCGATTAGTGCCATACAACAGTTGGTCTCTTGAAGTATTGACAGCTCTTCTATAACCTTTCCTAATAATCCTTCTGCTATACCCCCTTTCCAAGAATCTATCAGCAAGGTCCTGTGACTGTTTTTGAAAAGAATCTTTATCCGAACAAATGCGTTTGGCTCTCAAAAATTGTCCCACCGGAATACCCCGGACCATAGCTGGAGGATGAGATGAATCAGCTCTCAAGAATGAATTGGTAGCAGTAGGTTTGCGGAAAATATCCGTATGTAGGAACCCATGATCAGAGACAGAAATGTTAATGTCCAAAAAGTCCAAGACTCTTCCTGATTTGTATGTAAGTTTAATGTTCAGATTATTAGTATTCAGCGTATGCATCAGTCCATCCATTTGTAGTTCATCACCATCCCAGATAAAAAATACATCATCGATGTAACGGATCCGATTGTGCACCCTATCCATATTGGGAATATTGTCATCCAAAAAAATACTTCTTTCCCATGCTCCTAAAAAAAGGTTTGCATATGAGGGTGCACAAGGCGCCCCCATAGCAGTACCTTGCAACTGCAAAAAAAATTTTTTGTTGAATGTAAAAACATTATGATGAAGGATGAACTCCAGAAGGATGAGTACAAGATCCACCATTGGTTTCTCAATGTTACTAGATTGTAAAAACCAAGCGGTTGCTCGCAATCCATCTTCATGTCTAATGGAAGTATACAATGATTCAACGTCTGCTGTTACCATGAGCATGCCTTCATCAAGTTGGAGCTGGTCAATTTTTTGTAAGACAGAATTAGTGTCCTTTACAAACGAAGGAAGAGTAGCAACAATTGGTTTCAAAAAATGATCAATAATAGATTAAATTATTTCACATAAACCACGGTTACCAGCTACAATGGGGCGCCCTGGTGGATTTAACGGATCCTTATGTGGTTTTGGGAATCAGGTAGAATGTAGACAACTTAGGATGAGATTTAGAAATAGTATCCAACAATTTCTTCGTAATAATCCCTTCATTGTAGGCTTTGTCCAAAATCTTAACCAGATCAGTCTGAAAAGAAGATAAAGGATTAAACATTAATTTGCGGTAACACTTACCATCATTCAGAAGTTTATAGGCTTGTTCCTCGTACATATGGGAAGGCCAGATCACCAAATTCCCGCCTTTATCCGCTGGTTTAAACTGGACATCATTCCATGTTTTTAATTCTTGTAAAGCTTTTCTTTCATGTTTATTCAAATTCGAAGGATGTTTTCTATTTCCTGCTAGTTTCTCAATGTCTGCAGTGACCAACTTAGTAAAAATTTCCACCGCCGGGCATAACCCAAGGGGAGGAAATTTATTAGATTTTGTGTACAGATGGCTAGGTATATTATAAACTTCACTGCACTCACTTTCTTCTTGTAATGACTCCAAAATTCTTAAAGCTTCATTCTCTTCTTCAGTAGAAAAAGCATTTTCCATATCCGATTTAAAATGCAGTTTTTTAAGAAGTAATTTCCTTGCAAAAAGATGGGTATCCTTTATCGACGTAAACGCATCTATGTGAGAAGACGGAGAAAATGTAAGACCCCTTTCCAAAATGCTACACTGAGCCATTGTAAGGGTATGTGAAGATAAATTAACCACCTTATATTGATTACTTTTTTTAGAATTTGGATTTTTATTGAAGATATCAGGAATTTTTCTTTTCCCATTATTTCTGAGATGAAAATCCCTAGTATATTCTCCATCACTCGCCGAGACACTACTTTCAGATTCCGATATATGGGAAACGTCAGAATTGTTCCTAGATTTTGAAGCTCGCGCTGTATCCTTCTTGATTTGCCATCGAAAGATTTTATTGTTGTCATAATCCTGCATATCTCTGAGAAAATTTTTCTTTTTACCATCACTAACTTGTTCCTCCCATTTATCCACATCTTTTTCTAGATCTTTCAACCATGCTTCCAATTTGTCTGTGGGTAAATCTTTACTTAAGGATTTCAATAATATATCCAATTCCTCATCAATTTCCTTCAATGATATACCATTTTTCTCAATAAGAATATTAATGAATTCAATGGAACAAGTAGATGCTGCATTAATCCATTTAGTAGTCAATTCATCATTATCCAAGTTAAAAGTAGGATATAACTGTACTCTTAATCCTCTAGCGACCATTTTTTTATCACAATAATTTTCCAATGATGTTTTGTTCCACCAGATCTTAATTTTTCGGTGGAGAACATTCTTATATTTATACATCAATTCTTTATTGTTAGTACCAGTGTCAGGAATACTACTGGAGGTATTTTGCTTAAAAATGTCGACCGCTCTGTTCAGCCAGGACTTCTCCTTAGCCTTCAAATCCATTGGGATGGACAATCTGTATCAAAACAGCAATCAATTTAACCATAAATATAATGTCCAATACAGAAAAAATACACTATGGCACTTCCGTTTGAAATAAATACACAATTCCTTATTTCATAATAAAAAAAGGAAAAAATAGAAGCAATCCATAAAACCAATATACTTTATTAATTTCAAAAAATAAAAAATACTTATAAATTTAAAATAAGCAAGAAAATACCTCCAAAATAAGGACATAAGGGTATCAACACATATATTATTTGTATAAATCCACAGTTTTCAAAATATAACAAAAACGTCTCATGAATAAAAGTTATAAGGAATATATGGTCCTTGCATATAAGATGTCTTATGCAAAAAAACAATATATAAAAAAAATTAGAAAAAAATACTCCCCAGTGGGTAATTATATATTAGTTTCAAAAAAGGACCAAAAAAATCTTCACAGATGCCAAAAAAAGACTATAATAAGTCCTCAATAAAAGGACTCCATGCACACAAAACAAAAATATATATATAGAAAATTATAGTGTTATCATGAGAAATAAAGTGCCTTTGTGCAGAGAAAATACCATTAGAGACGGCTGAAAATAAGTCTTAATAAATACTCAGCTGATACAAGGTAAGCCACAGTAATTAAATAATATCATTATCGCAATGAATACATCTAAATATACAAAGTGCTTTGTGCAAAGGACACTTAGAGAAAACAACTAATAAACGGTAAGTAGATGTGAATAGACTACGCTGTGAATAGATAATGCTATCACTGCAAAAATAACAAATGAATATGCAAAGTGCTTTGTGCAGGAGTAATTACTAAAAGCATCTAATGTAAGGTAAATCAGAGAAAACACATAATTCCATCCTTGCCTTAGTAACACGTAAATAGGCAAAGTGCCTTGTGCAGGAAACAGAAATAGCTAACACATGGTGCATAGACGTGAATACGCTATGCTGTCACCATATTAGAGACACATGACGTTAATGAGAAAACAGGGGAAAAGATGAAAACAGACGCTAATCTATAAATAAATAACCGATCATTGCAAATGCCCAACTCAAAATTATAAAAGCGATTCACCTGATGTGGATAAGATTGACCCGTCCTGTAACCCCGACGCGCGTTTTAACTGCTCGGCTTCTTCCAGGGGGTGTGACCAAGTGAGGGGCAGAGAGTAATTTATACCCAGTGCGACCAATAGAAAATTAGGGGGAGTGAATGAGTGGTCATGTGCCGGACAGCTGACGTGTACCCTATATCCACGCCCACTGGCACAACGTAACTCCAGCAAAGTGCTCAGTGACACGCACAGATGGCAAGCAAGCCATCGCTATGCCGACCATCAGTATGCGATCAGTCACCTGTGTAAGCACTTCCCGGGGCTTACCATGGTCAGGGCATATCTAGGCACGCGTACACCGGAGCAGACCAACTTTATACAAGCAATTAGGGAGCCCATATCAATTTATGGCTAAAAAAGAGTGATAAAGGAATAAAAATGTGAGAAATTAATGTGTATAAATTAATGTGAAAGTGAATATAAAAAACGATAATAAATATGATGGTGACACAAATTGTTTATGTAATATAATAATCATAATGTGATATATATAATGTGAAGAACTAACACTACTAAATTGTACAGTGAGAACAAAACTAAATAGAATTAATAACCACACTACATAATAAATATATATACCAACAACCGTAAAAATATAACATATAAAGTGTAAGTGCATAAAAATACGATATACTAACAGTAAATATATAAATACATATATAAAAAAAAAATTTATACACAAAATTATATACAAATATCAATATTATAAATATAATGTGCATTATACATATACAAAACAAACCAAAATTCATATAACATAAATTTCAATATTAAAGTCCAAAATAATTGTGATGAAAGGGAAATTAATTGGACTTGCTTCTTCTTTTCCTTGCTTGCTTGTAGATTTAATAGTGAGAAAGTTTCATTGTTGCCAGAAGAATAATTATCCCCATACAATTGGCCGCTTGAAAAATACACTAAAAATTAAAAACACTCATATGAATACCAAATAAAAACAATATAAAACTAAAATACTAATAATTAAAAATAACCCGCCCCTAAAAACAAAGACAAAAAAACAAAATCAAAGAAATGATGCAAATCCAAAATTCTCATTAAGGCCCTGTGGATTAAGAGTACCCAACCTAAAGATACACTTACTTTCTAATTGGGCAAGGAGCTTTGCAATATCTCCCCCTCTAAAGCCCAGATTGACTTGATCGATGGCTTTAATTTTCAGACCCCTCGGGTTACAGCTATGAACATTTTTGAAATGCTGTGGCAAAGTTTTTAGAAGGGAAAAATCTTGTATATTGGCGACTTTTCAATGTCCAAAACATGCTCCCTAACACGAACGCGTAATTCGCGTGTTGTTTGTCCTATATAGATTCTGCCACATGGGCAAGAGGCATGGTAAATGACGGCCTTAGATGAACAGGTCAAATGTCGTCTAATATCAAAATTCCTAGATCCATCATGATTAGAAAAAGATGTAGCTTTTACCAAATTTAAGCAACCTTTACACATTCCGCAGGGAAAAAAAACTTTTTTCTTCTCAGTATAGTCTATATGATGTCTCTGAGGGTCGTAATGACTATGAACTAAATGATCTTTCAAATTCGCTGATCGTCTAGCTACACATGAGGGTATGGACGGCAAGATCTGTTTAAGAATAGGGTCCATCTGTAGTATATTCCAATGCTTGTTAAAATCTTCTTCAATTCATTCCATTCGCTGCAATAAGTAGAAATAAACCTGACTTGAGAAAAATCATCATTTTTATTTTTGCGATTAGTGCCATACAACAGTTGGTCTCTTGAAGTATTGACAGCTCTTCTATAACCTTTCCTAATAATCCTTCTGCTATACCCCCTTTCCAAGAATCTATCAGCAAGGTCCTGTGACTGTTTTTGAAAAGAATCTTTATCCGAACAAATGCGTTTGGCTCTCAAAAATTGTCCCACGGAATACCCCGGACCATAGCTGGAGGATGAGATGAATCAGCTCTCAAGAATGAATTGGTAGCAGTAGGTTTGCGGAAAATATCCGTATGTAGGAACCCATGATCAGAGACAGAAATGTTAATGTCCAAAAAGTCCAAGACTCTTCCTGATTTGTATGTAAGTTTAATGTTCAGATTATTAGTATTCAGCGTATGCATCAGTCCATCCATTTGTAGTTCATCACCATCCCAGATAAAAAATACATCATCGATGTAACGGATCCGATTGTGCACCCTATCCATATTGGGAATATTGTCATCCAAAAAAATACTTCTTTCCCATGCTCCTAAAAAAAGGTTTGCATATGAGGGTGCACAAGGCGCCCCCATAGCAGTACCTTGCAACTGCAAAAAAAATTTTTTGTTGAATGTAAAAACATTATGATGAAGGATGAACTCCAGAAGGATGAGTACAAGATCCACCATTGGTTTCTCAATGTTACTAGATTGTAAAAACCAAGCGGTTGCTCGCAATCCATCTTCATGTCTAATGGAAGTATACAATGATTCAACGTCTGCTGTTACCATGAGCATGCCTTCATCAAGTTGGAGCTGGTCAATTTTTTGTAAGACAGAATTAGTGTCCTTTACAAACGAAGGAAGAGTAGCAACAATTGGTTTCAAAAAATGATCAATAATAGATTAAATTATTTCACATAAACCACGGTTACCAGCTACAATGGGGCGCCCTGGTGGATTTAACGGATCCTTATGTGGTTTTGGGAATCAGGTAGAATGTAGACAACTTAGGATGAGATTTAGAAATAGTATCCAACAATTTCTTCGTAATAATCCCTTCATTGTAGGCTTTGTCCAAAATCTTAACCAGATCAGTCTGAAAAGAAGATAAAGGATTAAACATTAATTTGCGGTAACACTTACCATCATTCAGAAGTTTATAGGCTTGTTCCTCGTACATATGGGAAGGCCAGATCACCAAATTCCCGCCTTTATCCGCTGGTTTAAACTGGACATCATTCCATGTTTTTAATTCTTGTAAAGCTTTTCTTTCATGTTTATTCAAATTCGAAGGATGTTTTCTATTTCCTGCTAGTTTCTCAATGTCTGCAGTGACCAACTTAGTAAAAATTTCCACCGCCGGGCATAACCCAAGGGGAGGAAATTTATTAGATTTTGTGTACAGATGGCTAGGTATATTATAAACTTCACTGCACTCACTTTCTTCTTGTAATGACTCCAAAATTCTTAAAGCTTCATTCTCTTCTTCAGTAGAAAAAGCATTTTCCATATCCGATTTAAAATGCAGTTTTTTAAGAAGTAATTTCCTTGCAAAAAGATGGGTATCCTTTATCGACGTAAACGCATCTATGTGAGAAGACGGAGAAAATGTAAGACCCCTTTCCAAAATGCTACACTGAGCCATTGTAAGGGTATGTGAAGATAAATTAACCACCTTATATTGATTACTTTTTTTAGAATTTGGATTTTTATTGAAGATATCAGGAATTTTTCTTTTCCCATTATTTCTGAGATGAAAATCCCTAGTATATTCTCCATCACTCGCCGAGACACTACTTTCAGATTCCGATATATGGGAAACGTCAGAATTGTTCCTAGATTTTGAAGCTCGCGCTGTATCCTTCTTGATTTGCCATCGAAAGATTTTATTGTTGTCATAATCCTGCATATCTCTGAGAAAATTTTTCTTTTTACCATCACTAACTTGTTCCTCCCATTTATCCACATCTTTTTCTAGATCTTTCAACCATGCTTCCAATTTGTCTGTGGGTAAATCTTTACTTAAGGATTTCAATAATATATCCAATTCCTCATCAATTTCCTTCAATGATATACCATTTTTCTCAATAAGAATATTAATGAATTCAATGGAACAAGTAGATGCTGCATTAATCCATTTAGTAGTCAATTCATCATTATCCAAGTTAAAAGTAGGATATAACTGTACTCTTAATCCTCTAGCGACCATTTTTTTATCACAATAATTTTCCAATGATGTTTTGTTCCACCAGATCTTAATTTTTCGGTGGAGAACATTCTTATATTTATACATCAATTCTTTATTGTTAGTACCAGTGTCAGGAATACTACTGGAGGTATTTTGCTTAAAAATGTCGACCGCTCTGTTCAGCCAGGACTTCTCCTTAGCCTTCAAATCCATTGGGATGGACAATCTGTATCAAAACAGCAATCAATTTAACCATAAATATAATGTCCAATACAGAAAAAATACACTATGGCACTTCCGTTTGAAATAAATACACAATTCCTTATTTCATAATAAAAAAAGGAAAAAATAGAAGCAATCCATAAAACCAATATACTTTATTAATTTCAAAAAATAAAAAATACTTATAAATTTAAAATAAGCAAGAAAATACCTCCAAAATAAGGACATAAGGGTATCAACACATATATTATTTGTATAAATCCACAGTTTTCAAAATATAACAAAAACGTCTCATGAATAAAAGTTATAAGGAATATATGGTCCTTGCATATAAGATGTCTTATGCAAAAAAACAATATAAAAAAAAATTAGAAAAAAATACTCCCCAGTGGGTAATTATATATTAGTTTCAAAAAAGGACCAAAAAAATCTTCACAGATGCCAAAAAAAGACTATAATAAGTCCTCAATAAAAGGACTCCATGCACACAAAACAAAAATATATATATAGAAAATTATAGTGTTATCATGAGAAATAAAGTGCCTTTGTGCAGAGAAAATACCATTAGAGACGGCTGAAAATAAGTCTTAATAAATACTCAGCTGATACAAGGTAAGCCACAGTAATTAAATAATATCATTATCGCAATGAATACATCTAAATATACAAAGTGCTTTGTGCAAAGGACACTTAGAGAAAACAACTAATAAACGGTAAGTAGATGTGAATAGACTACGCTGTGAATAGATAATGCTATCACTGCAAAAATAACAAATGAATATGCAAAGTGCTTTGTGCAGGAGTAATTACTAAAAGCATCTAATGTAAGGTAAATCAGAGAAAACACATAATTCCATCCTTGCCTTAGTAACACGTAAATAGGCAAAGTGCCTTGTGCAGGAAACAGAAATAGCTAACACATGGTGCATAGACGTGAATACGCTATGCTGTCACCATATTAGAGACACATGGACGTTAATGAGAAAACAGGGGAAAAGATGAAAACAGACGCTAATCTATAAATAAATAACCGATCATTGCAAATGCCCAACTCAAAATTATAAAAGCGATTCACCTGATGTGGATAAGATTGACCCGTCCTGTAACCCCGACGCGCGTTTTACTGCTCGGCTTCTTCCAGGGGGTGTGACCAAGTGAGGGGCAGAGAGTAATTTATACCCAGTGCGACCAATAGAAAATTAGGGGAGTGAATGAGTGGTCATGTGCCGACAGCTGACGTGTACCCTATATCCACGCCCACTGGCACAACGTAACTCCAGCAAAGTGCTCAGTGACACGCACAGATGGCAAGCAAGCCATCGCTATGCCGACCATCAGTATGCGATCAGTCACCTGTGTAAGCACTTCCCGGGGCTTACCAGGTCAGGGCATACTAGCACGCGTACACCGGAGCAGACCAACTTTATACAAGCAATTAGGGAGCCCATATCAATTTATGGCTAAAAAAGAGTGATAAAGGAATAAAAATGTGAGAAATTAATGTGTATAAATTAATGTGAAAGTGAATATAAAAAACGATAATAAATATGATGGTGACACAAATTGTTTATGTAATATAATAATCATAATGTGATATATATAATGTGAAGAACTAACACTACTAAATTGTACAGTGAGAACAAAACTAAATAGAATTAATAACCACACTACATAATAAATATATATACCAACAACCGTAAAAATATAACATATAAAGTGTAAGTGCATAAAAATACGATATACTAACAGTAAAATATATAAATACATATATAAAAAAAAAATTTATACACAAAATTATATACAAATATCAATATTATAAATATAATGTGCATTATACATATACAAAACAAACCAAAATTCATATAACATAAATTTCAATATTAAAGTCCAAAATAATTGTGATGAAAGGGAAATTAATTGGACTTGCTTCTTCTTTTCCTTGCTTGCTTGTAGATTTAATAGTGAGAAAGTTTCATTGTTGCCAGAAGAATAATTATCCCCATACAATTGGCCGCTTGAAAAATACACTAAAAATTAAAAACACTCATATGAATACCAAATAAAAACAATATAAAACTAAAATACTAATAATTAAAAATAACCCGCCCCTAAAAACAAAGACAAAAAAACAAAATCAAAGAAATGATGCAAATCCAAAATTCTCATTAAGGCCTGTGGATTAAGAGTACCCAACCTAAGAATACACTTACTTTCTAATTGGGCAAGGAGCTTTGCAATATCTCCCCCTCTAAAGCCCAGATTGACTTGATCGATGGCTTTAATTTTCAGACCCCTCGGGTTACAGCTATGAACATTTTTGAAATGCTGTGGCAAAGTTTTTAGAAGGGAAAAATCTTGTATATGGCGACTTTTCAATGTCCAAAACATGCTCCCTAACACGAACGCGTAATTCGCGTGTTGTTTGTCCTATATAGATTCTGCCACATGGGCAAGAGGCATGGTAAATGACGGCCTTAGATGAAAGGTCAAATGTCGTCTAATATCAAATTCCTAGATCCATCATGATTAGAAAAAGATGTAGCTTTTACCAAATTTAAGCAACCTTTACACATTCCGCAGGGAAAAAAAACTTTTTTCTTCTCAGTATAGTCTATATGATGTCTCTGAGGGTCGTAATGACTATGAACTAAATGATCTTTCAAATTCGCTGATCGTCTAGCTACACATGAGGGTATGGACGGCAAGATCTGTTTAAGAATAGGGTCCATCTGTAGTATATTCCAATGCTTGTTAAAAATCTTCTTCAATTCATTCCATTCGCTGCAATAAGTAGAAATAAACCTGACTTGAGAAAAATCATCATTTTTATTTTTGCGATTAGTGCCATACAACAGTTGGTCTCTTGAAGTATTGACAGCTCTTCTATAACCTTTCCTAATAATCCTTCTGCTATACCCCCTTTCCAAGAATCTATCAGCAAGGTCCTGTGACTGTTTTTGAAAAGAACTTTATCCGAACAAATGCGTTTGGCTCTCAAAAATTGTCCCACCGGAATACCCCGGACCATAGCTGGAGGATGAGATGAATCAGCTCTCAAGAATGAATTGGTAGCAGTAGGTTTGCGGAAAATATCCGTATGTAGGAACCCATGATCAGAGACAGAAATGTTAATGTCCAAAAAGTCCAAG
Organism: Oophaga sylvatica; assembly: GCA_033576555.1. Lineage (NCBI taxonomy): Eukaryota > Metazoa > Chordata > Amphibia > Anura > Dendrobatidae > Oophaga > Oophaga sylvatica. The sequence goes on along the minus strand of JARQOD010003169.1, from coordinate 8,384 downwards.
ACTCTTCCTGATTTGTATGTAAGTTTAATGTTCAGATTATTAGTATTCAGCGTATGCATCAGTCCATCCATTTGTAGTTCATCACCATCCCAGATAAAAAATACATCATCGATGTAACGGATCCGATTGTGCACCCTATCCATATTGGGAATATTGTCATCCAAAAAAATACTTCTTTCCCATGCTCCTAAAAAAAGGTTTGCATATGAGGGTGCACAAGGCGCCCCCATAGCAGTACCTTGCAACTGCAAAAAAAATTTTTTGTTGAATGTAAAAACATTATGATGAAGGATGAACTCCAGAAGGATGAGTACAAGATCCACCATTGGTTTCTCAATGTTACTAGATTGTAAAAACCAAGCGGTTGCTCGCAATCCATCTTCATGTCTAATGGAAGTATACAATGATTCAACGTCTGCTGTTACCATGAGCATGCCTTCATCAAGTTGGAGCTGGTCAATTTTTTGTAAGACAGAATTAGTGTCCTTTACAAACGAAGGAAGAGTAGCAACAATTGGTTTCAAAAATGATCAATAATAGATATTAATTATTTCACATAAACCACGGTTACCAGCTACAATGGGGCGCCCTGGTGGATTTAACGGATCCTTATGTGGTTTTGGGAATCAGGTAGAATGTAGACAACTTAGGATGAGATTTAGAAATAGTATCCAACAATTTCTTCGTAATAATCCCTTCATTGTAGGCTTTGTCCAAAATCTTAACCAGATCAGTCTGAAAAGAAGATAAAGGATTAAACATTAATTTGCGGTAACACTTACCATCATTCAGAAGTTTATAGGCTTGTTCCTCGTACATATGGGAAGGCCAGATCACCAAATTCCCGCCTTTATCCGCTGGTTTAAACTGGACATCATTCCATGTTTTTAATTCTTGTAAAGCTTTTCTTTCATGTTTATTCAAATTCGAAGGATGTTTTCTATTTCCTGCTAGTTTCTCAATGTCTGCAGTGACCAACTTAGTAAAAATTTCCACCGCCGGGCATAACCCAAGGGGAGGAAATTTATTAGATTTTGTGTACAGATGGCTAGGTATATTATAAACTTCACTGCACTCACTTTCTTCTTGTAATGACTCCAAAATTCTTAAAGCTTCATTCTCTTCTTCAGTAGAAAAAGCATTTTCCATATCCGATTTAAAATGCAGTTTTTTAAGAAGTAATTTCCTTGCAAAAAGATGGGTATCCTTTATCGACGTAAACGCATCTATGTGAGAAGACGGAGAAAATGTAAGACCCCTTTCCAAAATGCTACACTGAGCCATTGTAAGGGTATGTGAAGATAAATTAACCACCTTATATTGATTACTTTTTTTAGAATTTGGATTTTTATTGAAGATATCAGGAATTTTTCTTTTCCCATTATTTCTGAGATGAAAATCCCTAGTATATTCTCCATCACTCGCCGAGACACTACTTTCAGATTCCGATATATGGGAAACGTCAGAATTGTTCCTAGATTTTGAAGCTCGCGCTGTATCCTTCTTGATTTGCCATCGAAAGATTTTATTGTTGTCATAATCCTGCATATCTCTGAGAAAATTTTTCTTTTTAACCATCACTAACTTGTTCCTCCCATTTATCCACATCTTTTTCTAGATCTTTCAACCATGCTTCCAATTTGTCTGTGGGTAAATCTTTACTTAAGGATTTCAATAATATATCCAATTCCTCATCAATTTCCTTCAATGATATACCATTTTTCTCAATAAGAATATTAATGAATTCAATGGAACAAGTAGATGCTGCATTAATCCATTTAGTAGTCAATTCATCATTATCCAAGTTAAAAGTAGGATATAACTGTACTCTTAATCCTCTAGCGACCATTTTTTTTATCACGATAATTTTCCAATGATGTTTTGTTCCACCAGATCTTAATTTTTCGGTGGAGAACATTCTTATATTATACATCAATTCTTATTGTTTAGTACCAGTGTCAGGAATACTACTGGAGGTATTTTGCTTAAAAATGTCGACCGCTCTGTTCAGCCAGGACTTCTCCTTAGCCTTCAAATCCATTGGGATGGACAATCTGTATCAAAACAGCAATCAATTTAACCATAAATATAATGTCCAATACAGAAAAAATACACTATGGCACTTCCGTTTGAAATAAATACACAATTCCTTATTTCATAATAAAAAAAGGAAAAAATAGAAGCAATCCATAAAACCAATATACTTTATTAATTTCAAAAAATAAAAAATACTTATAAATTTAAAATAAGCAAGAAAATACCTCCAAAATAAGGACATAAGGGTATCAACACATATATTATTTGTATAAATCCACAGTTTTCAAAATATAACAAAAACGTCTCATGAATAAAAGTTATAAGGAATATATGGTCCTTGCATATAAGATGTCTTATGCAAAAAACAATATATAAAAAAAATTAGAAAAAAATACTCCCCAGTGGGTAATTATATATTAGTTTCAAAAAAGGACCATAAAAAATCTTCACAGATGCCAAAAAAAGACTATAATAAGTCCTCAATAAAAGGACTCCATGCACACAAAACAAAAATATATATATAGAAAATTATAGTGTTATCATGAGAAATAAAGTGCCTTTGTGCAGAGAAAATACCATTAGAGACGGCTGAAAATAAGTCTTAATAAATACTCAGCTGATACAAGGTAAGCCACAGTAATTAAATAATATCATTATCGCAATGAATACATCTAAATATACAAAGTGCTTTGTGCAAAGGACACTTAGAGAAAACAACTAATAAACGGTAAGTAGATGTGAATAGACTACGCTGTGAATAGATAATGCTATCACTGCAAAAATAACAAATGAATATGCAAAGTGCTTTGTGCAGGAGTAATTACTAAAGCATCTAATGTAAGGTAAATCAGAGAAAACACATAATTCCATCCTTGCCTTAGTAACACGTAAATAGGCAAAGTGCCTTGTGCAGGAAACAGAAATAGCTAACACATGGTGCATAGACGTGAATACGCTATGCTGTCACCATATTAGAGACACATGAACGTTAATGAGAAAACAGGGGAAAAGATGAAAACAGACGCTAATCTATAAATAAATAACCGATCATTGCAATGCCCAACTCAAAATTATAAAAGCGATTCACCTGATGTGGATAAGATTGACCCGTCCTGTAACCCCGACGCGCGTTTTACTGCTCGGCTTCTTCCAGGGGGTGTGACCAAGTGAGGGGCAGAGAGTAATTTATACCCAGTGCGACAATAGAAAATTAGGGGGAGTGAATGAGTGGTCATGTGCCAGACAGCTGACGTGTACCCTATATCCACGCCCACTGGCACAACGTAACTCCAGCAAAGTGCTCAGTGACACGCACAGATGGCAAGCAAGCCATCGCTATGCCGACCATCAGTATGCGATCAGTCACCTGTGTAAGCATTTCCCCGGGGCTTACCATGGTCAGGGCATATCTAGGCACGCGTACACCGGAGCAGACCAACTTTATACAAGCAATTAGGGAGCCCATATCAATTTATGGCTAAAAAGAGTGATAAAGGAATAAAAATGTGAGAAATTAATGTGTATAAATTAATGTGAAAGTGAATAAAAAAACGATAATAAATATGATGGTGACACAAATTGTTTATGTAATATAATAATCATAATGTGATATATATAATGTGAAGAACTAACACTACTAAATGTACAGTGAGAACAAAACTAAATAGAATTAATAACCACACTACATAATAAATATATATACCAACAACCGTAAAAATATAACATATAAAGTGTAAGTTGCATAAAAATACGATATACTAACAGTAAATATATAAATACATATATAAAAAAAAAATTTATACACAAAATTATATACAAATATCAATATTAAAATATAATGTGCATTATACATATACAAAACAAACCAAAATTCATATAACATAAATTTCAATATTAAAGTCCAAAATAATTGTGATGAAAGGGAAATTAATTGGACTTGCTTCTTCTTTTCCTTGCTTGCTTGTAGATTTAATAGTGAGAAAGTTTCATTGTTGCCAGAAGAATAATTATCCCATACAATTGGCCGCTTGAAAAATACACTAAAAATTAAAAACACTCATATGAATACCAAATAAAAACAATATAAAAACTAAAATACTAATAATTAAAAATAACCCGCCCCTAAAAACAAAGACAAAAAAACAAATCAAAGAAATGATGCAAATCCAAAATTCTCATTAAGGCCCTGTGGATTAAGAGTACCAACCTAAAGATACACTTACTTTCTAATTGGGCAAGGAGCTTTGCAATATCTCCCCTCTAAAGCCCAGATTGACTTGATCGATGGCTTTAATTTTCAGACCCCTCGGGTTACAGCTATGAACATTTTTGAAAGGCTGTGGCAAAGTTTTAGAAGGGAAAAATCTTGTATATTGGCGACTTTTCAATGTCCAAAACATGCTCCCTAACACGAACGCGTAATTCGCGTGTTGTTTGTCCTATATAGATTCTGCCACATGGGCAAGAGGCATGGTAAATGACGGCCTTAGATGAACAGGTCAAATGTCGTCTAATATCAAAATTCCTAGATCCATCATGATTAGAAAAAGATGTAGCTTTTACCAAATTTAAGCAACCTTTACACATTCCGCAGGGAAAAAAACTTTTTTCTTCTCAGTATAGTCTATATGATGTCTCTGAGGGTCGTAATGACTATGAACTAAATGATCTTTCAAATTCGCTGATCGTCTAGCTACACATGAGGGTATGGACGGCAAGATCTGTTTAAGAATAGGGTCCATCTGTAGTATATTCCAATGCTTGTTAAAAATCTTCTTCAATTCATTCCATTCGCTGCAATAAGTAGAAATAAACCTGACTTGAGAAAAAATCATCATTTTTATTTTTTGCGATTAGTGCCATACAACAGTTGGTCTCTTGAAGTATTGACAGCTCTTCTATAACCTTTCCTAATAATCCTTCTGCTATACCCCCTTTCCAAGAATCTATCAGCAAGGTCCTGTGACTGTTTTTGAAAAGAATCTTTATCCGAACAAATGCGTTTGGCTCTCAAAATTGTCCCACCGGAATACCCGGACCAAGCTGGAGGATGTAGATGAATCAGCTCTCAAGAATGAATTGGTAGCAGTAGGTTTGCGGAAAATATCCGTATGTAGGAACCCATGATCAGAGACAGAAATGTTAATGTCCAAAAAGTCCAAGACTCTTCCTGATTTGTATGTAAGTTTAATGTTCAGATTATTAGTATTCAGCGTATGCATCAGTCCATCCATTTGTAGTTCATCACCATCCCAGATAAAAAATACATCATCGATGTAACGGATCCGATTGTGGCACCCTATCCATATTGGGAATATTGTCATCCAAAAAAATACTTCTTTCCCATGCTCCTAAAAAAAGGTTTGCATATGAGGGTGCACAAGGCGCCCCCATAGCAGTACCTTGCAACTGCAAAAAAAATTTTTTGTTGAATGTAAAAACATAATGATGAAGGATGAACTCCAGAAGGATGAGTACAAGATCCACCATTGGTTTCTCAATGTTACTAGATTGTAAAAAACCAAGCGGTTGCTCGCAATCCATCTTCATGTCTAATGGAAGTAACAATGATTCAACGTCTGCTGTTACCATGAGCATGCCTTCATCAAGTTGGAGCTGGTCAATTTTTTGTAAGACAGAATTAGTGTCCTTTACAAACGAAGGAAGAGTAGCAACAATTGGTTTCCAAAAATGATCAATAATAGATTAAATTATTTCACATAAACCACGGTTACCAGCTACAATGGGGCGCCCTGGTGGATTTAAACGGATCCTTATGTGGTTTTGGGAATCAGGTAGAATGTAGACAACTTAGGATGAGATTTAGAAATAGTATCCAACAATTTCTTCGTAATAATCCCTTCATTGTAGGCTTTGTCCAAAATCTTAACCAGATCAGTCTGAAAAGAAGATAAAGGATTATAAACATTAATTTGCGGTAACACTTACCATCATTCAGAAGTTTATAGGCTTGTTCCTCGTACATATGGGAAGGCCAGATCACCAAATTCCCGCCTTTATCCGCTGGTTTAAAACTGGACATCATTCCATGTTTTTAATTCTTGTAAAGCTTTTCTTTCATGTTTATTCAAATTCGAAGGATGTTTTCTATTTCCTGCTAGTTTCTCAATGTCTGCAGTGACCAACTTAGTAAAAAATTTCCACCGCCGGGCATAACCCAAAGGGGAGGAAATTTATTAGATTTTGTGTACAGATGGCTAGGTATATTATAAACTTCACTGCACTCACTTTCTTCTTGTAATGACTCCAAAATTCTTAAAGCTTCATTCTCTTCTTCAGTAGAAAAAGCATTTTTCCATATCCGATTTAAAATGCAGTTTTTTAAGAAGTAATTTCCTTGCAAAAAGATGGGTATCCTTTATCGACGTAAACGCATCTATGTGAGAAGACGGAGAAAATGTAAGACCCCTTTCCAAAATGCTACACTGAGCCATTGTAAGGGTATGTGAAGATAAATTAACCACCTTATATTGATTACTTTTTTAGAATTTGGATTTTTATTGAAGATATCGGAATTTTTCTTTTCCCATTATTTCTGAGATGAAAATCCCTAGTATATTCTCCATCACTCGCCGAGACACTACTTTCAGATTCCGATATATGGAAACGTCAGAATTGTTCCTAGATTTTGAAGCTCGCGCTGATCCTTCTTGATTTGCCATCGAAAGATTTTATTGTTGTCATAATCCTGCATATCTCTGAGAAAATTTTTCTTTTTACCATCACTAACTTGTTCCTCCCATTTATCCACATCTTTTTTAGATCTTTCAACCATGCTTCCAATTTGTCTGTGGGTAAATCTTTACTTAAGGATTTCAATAATATATCCAATTCCTCATCATATTCCTTCAATGATATACCATTTTTTCAATAAGAATATTAATGAATTCAATGGAACAAGTAGATGCTGCATTAATCCATTAGTAGTCAATTCATCATTATCCAAGTTAAAAGTAGGATATAACTGTACTCTTAATCCTCTAGCGACCATTTTTTTTATCACAATAATTTTCCAATGATGTTTTGTTCCACCAGATCTTAATTTTTCGGTGGAGAACATTCTTATATTTATACATCAATTCTTTATTGTTAGTACGTGTCAGGAATACTACTGGAGGTATTTTGCTTAAAAATGTCGACCGCTCTGTTCAGCCAGGACTTCTCCTTAGCCTTCAAATCCATTGGGATGGACAATCTGTATCAAAACAGCAATCAATTTAACCATAAATATAATGTCCAATACAGAAAAAATACACTATGGCACTTCCGTTTGAAAATAAATACACAATTCCTTATTTCATAATAAAAAAGGAAAAATAGAAGCAATCCATAAAACCAATATACTTTATTAATTTCAAAAAATAAAAAATACTTATAAATTTAAAATAAGCAAGAAAATACCTCCAAAATAAGGACATAAGGGTATCAACACATATATTATTTGTATAAATCCACAGTTTTCAAAATATAACAAAAACGTCTCATGAATAAAAGTTATAAGGAATATATGGTCCTTGCATATAAGATGTCTAATGCAAAAAACAATATATAAAAAAAATTAGAAAAAAATACTCCCCAGTGGGTAATTATATATATTAGTTTCAAAAAAGGACCATAAAAATCTTCACAGATGCCAAAAAAAGACTACAATAAGTCCTCAATAAAAGGACTCCATGCACACAAAACAAAAATATATATATAGAAAATTATAGTGTTATCATGAGAAATAAAGTGCCTTTGTGCAGAGAAAATACCATTAGAGACGGCTGAAAAATAAGTCTTAATAAATACATCAGCTGATACAAGGTAAGCCACAGTAATTAAATAATATCATTATCGCAATGAATACATCTAAATATACAAAGTGCTTTGTGCAAAGGACACTTAGAGAAAACAACTAATAAACGGTAAGTAGATGTGAATAGACTACGCTGTGAATAGATAATGCTATCACTGCAAAAATAACAAATGAATATGCAAAGTGCTTTGTGCAGGAGTAATTACTAAAAGCATCTAATGTAAGGTAAATCAGAGAAAACACATAATTCCATCCTTGCCTTAGTAACATGTAAATAGGCAAAGTGCCTTGTGCAGGAAAAAAGAAATAGCTAACACATGGTGCATAGACGTGAATACGCTATGCTGTCACCATATTAGAGACACAGGACGTTAATGAGAAAACAGGGGAAAAGATGAAAACGACGCTAATCTATAAATAAATAACCGATCATTGCAAATGCCCACTCAAAATTATAAAAGCGATTCACTGATGTGGATAAGATTGACCCGTCCTGTACCCCGACGCGCGTTTTACTGCTCGGCTTCTT